>SMLS01075038.1:0-18163 GCA_004785975.1 Popillia japonica | reverse complement strand
AGGCCAAAGGGTAGCGAGTATTTAAAAGAATTTGAACCTAGCTAATTGTGAATATATTGGAAATGAATATGCTGATACTGAATTCAGGTAGAACGTAGATAAATTAATAAAAGAAAAAAAGTTTATGATAAATTAGTCATTATTTTATCGTTCAAAATATTGTTTAAATAATAATTACAAAAATTATGAAATTAGAAACTATTATTTTCTTAGCGTTCGCTTAACGTTTTAAGCTATACAATATGTCTTAAAGATGTACAATATTTGTATATACATTTATACCCACCAGTTCTCTTTAGAAGTTTTAATCGTTTCAATAATTACTGAACTTACAGTAATTTTAAAGAGATTAAGAATTTAAAGGGAGTAATAGTATTATAACACGTAACGTATAACATAACAATTAATACTTCTGAACTAAATTAATTATAATATAATATTCATAAACTAATCTATCCTGAAGTACTTGGAAACTCTCTAATTTTACAAGATAACTAAGAGGTTGGTAATCTATTATATTATAGGTTATATAACTTAGGCCCAACATTTTTAGTAGATAATATTTCATTAGACGAATTAATTTGTAATGTAGAGTATATTATTTAAAATTCAGTAGAATCACAGAGACAAAACACATTGCGGAACAAGTTAGTAAATATAATATCCAATTATAAAAGTAGATACAGTAGTAAAAGCAAAAATAAATTATAATTATTTTACACGAATTACATGTCAATTTCTTCCACTGACGAGTACCTAATAAATTATAAAGGTTCTGGAATAAATGATCTTTAATCGAATTAATAGTGTGTGCATCGACCTAAAATAGAAAAATATATGAACTGTGCTTATCTATGCACATAATGACTAGAAAAATACATTTATTATACCTATGATTCAATAAATTAAAACTAAATTTTTTAAACTACTACTTCATTTAAATCGTTTCTTAATAAAGCATCTGAAACAATTTGTTTTTCTATAAATAGATATAAATATATTAAAAAGTATATTATTGAAAATTTACATGTGTAAAAATACATGATTTAACCATATATGTATAATCGCGAACAGTATTTACTTTTGCCAAGGAAACAGCTTGTGCTTACGAAATCTAGTTAAGAATTCTAGTCATCATTACTTCTTAATATAAATGCAACTATTGTAAATTAAATTCTAATATATCGCTTTGCATTTCTTGCAAATCTTTCTACCTGAAATGACATCTGCTAGGTACCTATCCGTCTCTAATTCTAATTACAGCGGCTGTGCGAGTAGTCAAATGTGACGAATACCTACGGAAGGCCATGTCGCTTGAAGTCTAGTTCATTACATTTGCCCTCGATAGTACATAGTTTAAATCTCTGAATCAACCTAACACTACCTGATTTACTTTATGCCATATTCCAAAAATAAATATTGTTGCTCAGTATTTTCATACACCTCCCATAATAGACATTTGGACCATTGAATCTGCTTCTTTTTATCTATATTATCTATGCGCTTTGTGATAAAGTGAGAGACGTGCCTTATGCATTATTTAACTTATTTATAGGATGACGTGCATAAAGTTTTATTTGCAATTTAAATGTTGTTTTACAGGCGGTTTACATTCTAACTACATCTGTATGTTTTGCTCAGAATTCGTTATTTTTTGGAACGAGCAATATCTGTAATTTCAAGGACTATTTTGCTAGAAAAGTATCTATTATGAACAGTCCTCTAGTTTTATAGATAAAATACTTTTTTTAAGAACTAAAAAATAAAATGGACAATATTTAGGGAATATTGTCGTATCCAATCGTGGAATTCACAACTTAAAATGAAGTAATAGAAACCACAACAAGATAAGAAGTCTAAAGTGAATCTTACAGCTGTCTGTGGCAAATACTGTGAGCTTCGTTCTTCTAATATACTAGTCGATAATACTTCCTACATAACATGTTAAGAATCGTAAAGAAGACAAAGAACAATAAGAGCCGAAGATGTACTGAGGGGGTGTAGGGTGTAATTAAATACTTAATCATAATATATTAATTGCAGAGCATGCGGTAGAGGGTGCAGAGACCATCGAAGGCATCCGAACCTATAGCGAACACACACGAGTCGCGAATTTAGTGGGAGTAGATGGGAAAACGGACGTCTAGTCTACGTCGAACCGCCGAGACGCTTTCGGAGCCACCAAGAACGGTATATATTCATCGCCCCCACCTCTACACGATATTACGTATACGAACTGGTACGTTTGGAATTCCCGTGCGCGTCTGACTGAATGCGGCCGGAATCGACGGGCCCAAATCGGTCAAAGGTTTCGAGGGAAAGGCGCCTAAAAGCGGACGAGGATTTACGAGCTACATTAACTTATGTTACAAAAGGAATGATGCCGGAGTAAATGTAGTTGGTTGAATTTATCATTGTGACGTATTATGATCCTTACTTGATGTAATGATAGTATACAATACTGTGTAGAAGATATTAAGAAATAAATTTAAAAAATGAGGAAAATTTTTTAAACTCATTTTATAAAACGTACATAAAACAAAAGTGAGACTATATGTATAAAGTAGATTCTATACTATATAGTTTGATTCCATCGTCAGAAAGATAAATAATAGAAAAAATTAAGGAAAGGGAAGTGTTATAAACAAATAATTAACCGACCTTATGTGTACTAATATAAACGTTTCTGGAGCGCATCAAGCTAATTAATTACTGTAATTGAGCAAATTAACAAGTCTAATCGGTTGTCGTGGTGCTGTCTTGAACTTGGATACCATAAAAATTGTGCGTCCGAATATAAAACGTGCCCTGATTATTACTTTCGATGTGCCAGTTATTGTGTTATTTGCAGTGTTGTATGTGTGCCAAAATTGAATCTTCGTCTAAATAACGTTCTGCATCCATCTAATACTGTGAGAGTGAACGAGATATCAACAATAACAACGTCAACATTATACGGAATGAACCTGAATCACCGAATGAGAATGTCGAGGTTTTCAAATGTTACACCGAAAATGGATATGGCTACAACTAAACTTTTGATGTGGTGTACATTTTTCTTCCTCTTCTGTCAAGGTAGTAATTCCATTTTGATTAATTCTGTTTTACTTTAATTATAAATATCAATTCAATTTACAATACCTTCTGATGATTAATCTCTAAGTAGGATGACGTAAACGTGTTTAATGGGATTGTTACGTTTATGCATTTTACGCCGCTCTCTGAGTGAGTAAAACGTAAAATTTGATGCTACAACTAGATAAGTTAGTTTTTAATAAAGTTGCAATTCACATACTTTTGTATATTATACCTATTAATTCCGAATTACAAAAGTATTTAATTGTCTTAAGAATATAGTAAAAAAATCGAAAAAATGCAATAGTCAGTATTTAATTGTCTTAAGAATATAGTAAAAAATTCGAAAAAATGCAAATATGTAGACATTGAAAATTAAAAGGTGACATTAAGGTTTCAGCTATAGGTTGTAGCACAAATAGTAGTATCAGGAAAACATATTAAATACAAAAAACTGGAAAAGTAGAAAATAAACAGAAAAGCAGTTATTACAATGATAGGTAATTCTTTATATATTCAAAGTTTTTATATAAAGCAAAAAAATATTTTGTTGTATAAAAAGCATTTTAATTTTGCAATACCACTCGCTATTACTTACTTTTCCTAAATTTTTGTTCTATTGATGATTCTTCTATTTGGCACTGTTCAGGAGAATTGCCAATGTTCAGATTATTTACAATTATCATGTTTATATCAATACCGTAATTTGCGTTTATTGTTTTTGTCATTTTCGCAAATACTTTTTGGTAATTAACGCATTTGCTCTGAGGAAAGCAATTTATTTAAGATAAAGGTATTATAGAAAAGTTATTATTTTATTTTTTAACAGTATTATGCCCTGTTTGTTGCAACTGTTGTAGAGTCAATACGTTTTAGTATGTACTAAGAGTGAGGACGTATTCGAGTAACGATATTTTACTCTGAACATTTCAGTGGCCAGAGGCTTGTTCTTACATTATTTTCAATAAATTTTATGTTGATAATAATTTTGGTCACAAGATTTTCTGCAGTACAATAAAATTTCTGCGTATGAAGTCAAGACCATTTATAAATACATTACCTGTAACTTTGTGGATTTACTTATATGTATAAACATATACATATACTGTAGAACGCACCCATTTATGTCGCATGTTCTACTCCTGTAGGGTTGGAATATCTGGCAGCGCACATCCCAACCACTATCTAATGCTATCTTAATCCACCTTCCCTTTGTCTACAAATAAGATCTGTAGTACATACATATGTGTATATTATACGACCATTGTGAATACAAATTGTTTTGTCATGTCTCTAACGAAATAAATAATAATAATAATATTTAGTAATAATAATAATAATAATACTAAGCAATTACAAGAGTACTACTTAGTACATAATTTTTAATTTAATAACAAATATGCTATCTTTGATTTGCATTTGTATTGTTTCTGTTTTCGTCTCATGAATAAGGTAATAATTTAAACAAAGATACACGGAGAAAAATTTATAGTATTTATAAGTATAAATATACTGCATTTTAGTATAATTTATTGCTATATATAGGACAGCAACATAGCATACTAAATTTAACAATAAATTTATTCCTGGAAATTAAGTACCTATTATACTTCAATTTACTATATTTTATAGTAACTTTAAGTAAATTGCTTGTACTACAATTAGCAATAATTTGTACTAACAGATTTACAAAACCTTTTCACAAATACAAAGACCGCGTCATACTGCATCTCATTCTTTTTAGGTACGAGCGCCTTAAACCTTCTCTCTCTCATTTCATTAGTGTTTCAACGTGCATAAATTGAAACTACCTTTATTTAAAAACCAATATAAATACTTTTAAAAACCAATGAACTAGTTTTGCTAGATGTTGTAAATAATTTTTATTTAAAAATTTCATCAAATGTAGCAAACCTTTTGTTTTAATCTTAAAACATTTTGTTTTAAGATTTTAGCAACAAAATTGTTGTTGACCATTAAACACAGTGTTCGTAATTTTAATACAATTTATACTATTCATAAGTATAAATTTCTAAATAAAATGTTTTGCTGTCACAGTTTTCTCAGTGTAGTTAATACTACTCACTCTTGCAAGGGCAAATGTTTTAGCAATATTTCGATGAAACTCGTTTCAAATGTTATTTTGCAATGTTCTTCATGAAAGGTACAATTTGGCTTGAAGCTATTGCTTGCTGATCAATAAGCACAGTTTGCTTAAAATTGCTAGGTAGAAATAAATATAATACCAATATGTAATAATAAAATATTCGCCCGTTATTGTTTATGCTGTTCTACATACATAACATAAATCTGTTTTGTGTTACAGATATCCCTGTAATATAGAACTGTTAAGTGGGCTTCGGGTTATACCACTATTTCCATTTATTTGCCTTAATCTTCTTTCTTCTAGCAACCATGAACTGGAAAAAATAAATAAGAATGCTTTGTTACGGCAAGTGCTCTTTAAATCAATAAAGTAGTTTCTGTTACAATTTAATTTAGCCCGAATAAATTACTTAATTATTATTATTAAATTACAAGGATCGGCTAAAGTATGCGAAGCAGTTCAATTAGCCCATATGTACTAGTGAATTATCAGTGTTCACTACACTACAAGCTAGACATATTAAGTGTCATAGCGATTTGAAGAAGCTCGAATTAAATTATCGCAGTTAAGTTTTCAGGAATTTCTTAGTTTGTAGAATCTATGCTTGTTCTATCTGAATTATTAGTTTTATGGAGTGTAAAGTATGCTGGAATATATAATACCTTGACATGTAATTATATTCTTTTTATTGTTTAGTATTTATCAAAATCGTAATGCAATGAGTGCTGGCACAGTGTGCATGCGGTGTTGTATTACAATATAGTTATTATGTTTCAAATTTAGATGAACGGTTACTTGAACTACACAACTAAACAAGAAGATATTGCACATATTGGTGGATAGGGCGCTAACTTTACTTGAAAGATCTGAATTATGTACTTTCCATCAAGTTACATGATAAATTGTCCACTTTATAAAGCAATTTTAACGATTATGGATAATTGATTCTTGTTGCTATTGTCGCGGAATAAATGGGATTTGCGCATGGGTTGGAAAAGCATTCCTGTATAGAAACGTCCCAATTTTTTTCAACCACTACTTGTAGGTATTACCAATGCCAAAAATGCAAGTATTTCATAGTTATCGATGTCTTCCCACTGCCTACTTTTCGGACTTCAATACGTTTAACTTCCACATTTGTGCATACAAGAATTTCTTCCATAATAGTGTCAATAACAAAATAAGTGAAAGCATTTGATGCTGTAGCCCATAAATTCATTTTTATTAGACCAGGTGTCGAGGAGATAATGTTGCAACGTAGACTTTTTTCCGGGAGGTGGTTCAATTTTTTGCCAATCACTCCGAACATTTTGTACTTGTCAACAAATTTGTGCACTAGATTCATGTTGATCATTATCTGAAATTTCACTTTCTCCAAACAACTCGGTATCACACATTCATCTGCCCAACGTAAAAAAGTTTCTTCGTCCATAACGCATTTGTTTTGAACTGGAAGCCATTGCAATAGTTGACGTTCATTTTACACCAAACAATATTAAAATTAATCGGCTTTGGCGTCCCTTTATAGAAGTTTATTTTATAAATGTTGCAACTTGCATTCACTTCGTATCTACCCCACACATGCTTGCGAGCGTAAAGCTGTTTGCTTGCGAGTAGAAACCAGGTTATGCTTGAACAATATAGGTAGGTACATACCTATAACCATTTTTGTGTTTGTTTCATGTTGTATTATAAATAGTATTATAAATAAGCATAAATTCTTTTACAACAAATATAAGTATTTTAGTCCGATCTGTGTTACAGTTTGATCTGTTATTTATATATGAGTCTATCGAGTCCATGACGTGTACATACATATGTACATGGTATTAGTAAATAAAAATGGTTTAAATAATTTAGAATCATTATCATGCAATGATAATTAGCAAAAATGTTGTAAGTAGCCTATAGTGTGGCGTATCTAAGGGGCAACTAAATAAAAGTTGTAAATCGAAATTTATTGAGAAAGGGCCGTGGTGTGCATCCTGGAGTTAAAGCTGCGTCTGGTCTGTTTTGTAGAGATTGAAGTTTTCTACAATAAAGTTCTGGAAAGTATAATATTATTTCATCTGTTATGATCTTCAAGTTATACCTTTTACAAAGAGGTGATAAGTGCTGTTTTTTTACATTTATTTGTCTAGTTTAGCGATTGCTCACGCATCCCCATTAAAATATTTCGTTTGTTATAAAGCTTTTGGATAAAAAAAAACAGATTTAATTACGCAGTCTATAAGTCAGATGTCTGTCATAAATTATGTATTTACACTATTAATTGAAATAAATAAATGTATACAGCTGGAAAGTTATTAGTTTTCCAAGTTTATAATCTCACGCGATGATTGCTTATATAAGACAGCGAACTATCAATTCATTGTGTTTGGGATTGTTACATAAAAAAACTTAATTTAATATATTGAGCAGGCGGGAACCTTTCTTAATTGGTTACAATATAATGTGGTCATTAATGTTTGAGATGAGAATCATAGGCAACCAAATATACAGATTGGTACTGGTAAAAAATAATTCCCTAATAATAATTTAAAACGGTAGTCTTACTTTATTGGATTAAAATACTTTCAATGGTTCTCAAGAGAACAGGTTCTTAAGATGTCCAAAACTACAACATAAAAATACAACGACGAACCAGAAGCCATATAAGTTTTAGGTGAAAATAAACAAGATTGTGATAAAACAATATGACAATCGATCTGCAAACGGAAGTACTTCACCTGACGATAATTTTTAAGAAATATAACCAAGGGAGTATTTGTGAAAACTTATACTTTTAGTTAGGCGTCTTTTTATAACAAAGACACATATGATGTAAGTACGAAGTTGAGAGTAGATTTTTTTCTTCGGGTTTTAATAAATGCTTGAAAATACAGCAGGTTAAAAGTGTGAAGAGAATATGTACTGAATCGGCATCCAATTAAGGACTGATAAAACTATGTGAATCTTAGGATTTAGGGATACATGTATAACCTAAAACAAGGCAATGCTAATGTTTGAAAGTCTTCTACGAATGGAGTTGTGGGATGAAATGGTCTGCAAAAATCAGAAAATAGGTATTTTACATTTCTTTTTTGTAGAGCAATTATATGAAATGTTGAATGAAAAGTTTATAAAATCCTGATGTAGGTAGAATAACTCGCGACGATAACAACACAAAATAAGCAGACTTGCCGTGGAATCAAGAGATATAATGTAAGTACAAGGGATGTAACTGAAAATCGGACTAAAAGAGATGTTTGAGATTTTGCACTAGTTTTATAACAAGCTTAAAGTAGGTATAACACAAATTAGGACGCTCCTATATTTGTAATTATTTTGTAAAATAAAACCTATGCTGTTCTTTACGAATAACATCTCACACTCTGGTCGTGAAACAAAGAATTTTAAACGATTTGCGAGTATGTGCAATATATTTTATTATATGTTATTCAAATGTAATTTTTATTGATATATTACACTATTTGTATATCGATTTTTCTACTCTTTAAATAGGTACAGTCATGGAAAGTAAAGATTGGACAGTTACCATATAACAACGTATTGAAAGTGTCCAATCTTTACTTTCCATGGGTGTACCTATCTATGCATTTTTCAGCTATTTTTTTCACTTTTTGATCAAATCAAACCTATTCGATTAAAAATCAATTTATTCCAGAACCTATATACAAAAAATCAAAAAAATATACTTGTAAGATTCCTTATTGCATTTCTAAACTCTTTGACATATATATACATTAAGCACAAGAATGTTACATTTATGGAAAGAATGAACAATTTTCAAACCAGAATTCACTATTAATATTTCTGCGGATTAGTATATGTATTTTTCTGACCTTTATGTATTTATATCTTATTTTCCAGATATTTTTTCCACTTCTAGGTCCAGTCAAACACTATTAATTCGACTAAAGATGCATTTATTCCAGAACCTTTGCAAATTATTAGGTTGTCGTTATAAATTACGGTAGTGGGAGAAATTAACATCTACTTGTCAAATAATTCAAATAAACTAGCCTAAATGACGCCCGTCATGCTCTCTCCTGTAAAGGCATCTACAAAATTCCCTGTGATTGTGGTTCAGTATACATTGGCGAAACCGGACGCTCAATTCAAACCAGGATCAAAGAGCATCAACGATACGTTAAGACGCGGTCTTCAGCGCATTCAGCCTTGGCTGAACATTTCCTCGACACGGGTCACAAAATTTGTTTTGATCAGACATCTGTCGTAAGTAAGTCACAACACTATTTTCCTCGAAAGATAAGGGAAGCGATCGAGATCAAAAAACATCCTCAGAATCTCAATCGCGACGATGGTTACCAACTCTCTAGCATTTGGAAACCGGTCCTTTCCGCTTCAACGGCCAGTGTTCACTGATCCGCATCGCTGCACAGTCGTATATATACCCCTGCAAATCTGTCTTTCCTTGTCAGAAGGTTTTCGCCTCTAGCGTGGTTGACACGTCGAGTTACCGTGGCCTTCTGACGCCCCTCACCTACCAGAAGGTTTTCGCCTCTAGCGTGGTTTACACGTCGAGTTACCGTGACCTTCTGGTACCCACCCAGTTAACCTCTTTTGCTCCTGAAGAAGCCGCTTACATTAGTGGCGAAACGTCGAGTTACTGTATATCTTGTGCATTTTATTTTTATTTTGTACTGTATATATTTTACTAATCATGACACGGTCAACACCCGGAAACCCTCATTATAGAGACTCGGGCCGTGGAAGCCTTCGATATCATTTAATGTGTGTATTATGTTTACAATTTCACGAACAAATTAAAATATTTTTAAATTATAAATTTATGATTATAATTATAATGATTCTTATATCAATATATCAAGCTTTAACAAGTCTGCGCAAGCACTAGCGAGAAAAATGGCAAAAAAATAGTCAAGAGCTTAATTTGATAAAATTCAGGCGTGATTAAGTGATTAAATTATTATAAATAATCCTCTATGTCATAATCAAAGTTATGTCGAAATTCCTTAGAATGCAAAGCAGTTGCTCCCGTTATGTTATGTGATGCACTGTACTGATGAGTATATAGAGGCGTTTTTTTTTAATATTGTCTAGTTTGATTTACGTAACATTTCTTAGAGTCTACGCATTCTAATTTATATACGACATTACTTTGATTATCTTTTTTAATGCGAAAATAATTGTCTGTTATTATGTATCTGATTTTTTTAAATTTTGGCCCTTAAGGCGTTGATGTATCGGATTGTATGATATATTATTTTACTATTCAATTTAGTGCCTGTGTTGTATGTTTTATGCAATTCGTTTTTATTGTTTTGTATATTTTGTCATTGTATTGTTCCTGATTAAATTCCATTTCCTATCTGTAGTACGTAATACTAAATCTATAGGTATACTTGTTAGCAATGATATGACATCCAAACTAATTACCTAACTGACTATTACGTGGTATCGATTTTAAATGAATTAAACAAATTCCCATGAAATTTTGAAGCTATTCTCAGAATTGCCTGCAATATTTGATTTGACATAAAAGTGGAAAAAATATCTGGAAAATAGATAGGTTAGGCTATTCGAAAACGCAATCTTAATGTTATCCACAAGAAAATGAGAATTCAGTTTTTTTGAAAATTTGTTATACTAAATTAGATGTTGCTATTGGTACCTTATCTTTCAATAATATGCATATGTATGTATGGTATATGTGTAAAAGGTGTTGTTAATTATTAATTACAAAACATGTAAATATAATTGTTTGCTTACGAGACGGATAAACGAAGGACACACATATACATATGTATATGTGTCATTTAGTCTACCTAGTCATATACTACGTAAATATATAGACGTAATAATAGTAAATAGAAAATAATAATCATAACACTAATAGCGCTGGTATCAGTTTTTTCAGATGTTACATTGTTTATGTATACCTACATATAATCTGTCGATTTTATTGATTTATTGTTACATAAACTACATACTAATGGAAAAGGAATAAGAACTTTATCAGGAGATACCTACATACATACATTATATATGATTTGTAGAAGTAGGTACTGTACATAAAGGGTGTAAATAAATTAGACCAACAAAGTTTCAAGGAAAATAGATGACATAAAACAGTCACACAGGAATATCTCAGGAAGATTTTGAATGTCAGCCGCAGCAATTATTCGAGCTACTACATAATTATTCTTCCGTGTCAATGGGGGTCTCATAAATAATAGGAGTTATCATATGGCCCCACAAGAAAAAATCTAACTACGATAAATCTGGCGAGCGAGGAGGCCATGCGATAGGACCTCGACGGCCTATTCAGCGTTCATTAAACGTTTGCTTCAAGTAATGACGCACGGTGGCTGTGAAATGAGGAAGTGCCCATCGTGTTGAAACCACATTTGTCTTCTAGTTAACAGTGACAAGTTCGCATTTTTCAGAAGTACTGTCAGAAGTACTCCGCGGAAAATACAATAAACATTGCCATTCAATCGTAAAAGTAAAATGTATTTGCAAGTCCCCTGTCTCTATCCATGGGTTGTTAGAGTAAGTTTGTGTTTCCCAATACTATTTACTGACGAACCATATTTCATAAGATAAAGTATTTGTAATATAATTTAGTGTCTCTACTTACATTGTTTTTCGTTCTGAAGATACACATCCTTACTTTATCGTCTACTATTAAAACAAAACGCCGTAGTATGAATAAAAACTGTTTTTTTAGCGTCATCTATGTATATTCCTTCAAAGTTCGTCGGTATAATTTTTTTACACCCTGTATATGTATATACGTATATATATATACATATATATATATTCATACCATGTATGGTCACTCATTTACATACAGTCGGTACGTAAATCCACTGGTTTCATATTTCAAGGTGGCTGAAATGTTAAACTGACTTTTCAGTTACATTTTTGGTTGTTGGTATCTGTTATATCTTTTAATCAAGATATTAAATTATTCAGGAGGATCATAATATGTACAGCTAAGAGGCAACTGCTTTATTCACCTTTATTTATCTAGTCTCCCAGCCATAAACATGTTCACAAGAAATACAAGTAAATAAAACGTACCACGCACAAACAACACTACAGAGATAACCGTATGCCAGAAGTTTAACACATTACTATTATTATTTAATGACGTACCAGAATACATGTATGTAAATACGTAACAGTATTAAACACCTATACGTACTTAAATATGTGATTTAATAATACATATATTCAGTGACATTAGAAGTGGTACACACAAAAGGAGTTACTTGTTCAACTTGATTTTTGGAATCAAAATCACTATATTTAAAGCATGCTATGATAAGAATGTCAACTATTTATCACTGATACTTTTTTGCGAAAAAAAAGTCTCTCTGTTTTCTGCGAAAAGATTCATGTTTATGACAGGTGACTAAAAGAGGAAAGTTTAGTTATTGCGTGTCCGTCTACAAGTGTTAAGCCTAACATAGTGACTAGTCTTCGAAGACATCAAAATTATTACCGTATTAGTGACTTTGACAGGGGTAGAATTGTTGCCTATCGAGATGTTGGTTTGTCCTGTCGCGAAATTGGCCGTCGTGTTAATGGTACTGCAATGGCGGTAATGCGTGTGTGTCGTGTGTGGACAGAAGAAGGTAGAGGAATACGAAGAAGACCAACTGGTCAGCCAAGGCGTCACAGAGCGTCAAGATAGACGCTTCAGACAACTAGCTCTACGAGACCGTTTTGTTACAACGCGCTAAATCGCTGACCAATGGTTTGGAGAAGAAGGTAGAGAAGGTAGTTCTATGCGTACACTCTATCGCCGCATTCGAGCCTTTGGACTTTTTCATACGTCCACGATTAGTGCTGCGGATCACTGTCGTCAATGTTTGAAGTGGAGCAGAGAACGACAGCATTAGGAAGCAGAACGGCATAATGTTGTCTTCAGCGACGAATCGCGATTCTATCTAGGTATGCACGATGGCCGTAAACGGGAACGGCGCCCGCCTGAAGAGTAACGCGATATTGGGTTTGGCGTTGAGAGGCATGTACACACGGCTGTTGGAATAATGGTTTGGGGGCTGTTGCTTATGGTAGCCGATCACCACTTCTATTTATTCGAGGCAGTATGACAGCTACGCATTATGTTGATAATGTCCTACAAATCAGTTTACTACCTTATTTAGATGACTGTCCACACCGCCTTTTTCAGCAAGCCAATGCATGTCCCCATATTGTTTGCCGAACTATAGACTTTCTCCAAGAAGCGGGCCTTAATGTTTTACCGTGGCACCCCGTTCCCCGGACTTATACCCCATCGAATATGTGAGGGATATCACAAGGAGGAAACTGTCCACTTTACACCATCCTCCACAAACTTTGGCGCAGTTAATCAATGAAGTTCAAGTTGTTTGGAACGAGGTGCCGCAAACAGATATCGACCATCTCATTTTGTCAATGCCTAGATGCCAATGCCTTTTTTCGTGTTACATGTTAATAACATTTCTTGCAAATGTTATCGTTTCATTTCTGATGTAAAACTATCACATTGCCAAAAAATCAAGTGAAACAAATGATTCCTTCTGGGTGTAACACACAAAATAATGCGAACAAATAGCATTTGCAACGCGTTAGTATCCTGAAATTTTACTACTCATATAGCTTCCTTAGTTACTACAAAGTAGGTACACTCCTCTAGTAAAACTTCAGTTTGCTATAGTAATACATCAGTAGTATATACACGTATACGACCCATTTAGACAAAATTATTATAACTTTACTGCAATCTTAATCCTTTCCATTCTTATTTAATCTTACATTTTACTCGTTACTTGTTCTTTTCAACACATAACTTGTGTCCCTAACACATAAGTACATATATTATTGTTAGTATCTGTTATGTGAGACGTGGAAGCTTTTCCATTGTAACATCGAAGTAATAAGTTTGTTCGTTTGGGTAAATAACAGTAATAAAAAAATAACAGTAGTAAAAAATCGCTTGTCCAGTCTACTCTAACTGAGCGGTGTTATTCATTCCAACGCATACACTAACACTTGTACTGTCAATGTACACACATTCGGCTGGTAGTTTAAAATGAAGATGGAAGAAATGCATAGAAAGTAGAAATTATGTAGTTTGTCCAAAGATCTACATTCATTCAACGTTTTATGCAATACTATTTTACGAATAACGATAATTGGGTAGATCTCCAGTAATTTATAGAACATACAGTTATATGTAGCTTACCGCAGAGTTCGACTCTAGCCACCATTAAAGAAAAATTCGTGTGCTAATACATATGTGTCATGTGCTTAATTCAACATGTTTATTCTATTAAATATTACATCGATTTACACCTCCGATCAACCAAAACAGACTACATGCATCTGGATATATATTTTATAAAGAAATCGTCAGTTAATTAATTTCAGTTAGAATACTATTTTTGCAGCTCATGAACAATGCCTATTCGATGATCTACTTTAAAAGTAATATAACTTTATTAACTGTACATTACATTATAGCCGTGCTCATAACATGTACTTATATCTCATTGTTTCTTGTTTACGAAAGCTTTTGCAGCCGACAAAGATAATACAACAAATATGTGAATATCTTTATGTTCTTAGCCAGTCCACACCAACTTTTTCCGCGTGAAGCTACGTAATAGGAATGTAGGGTTTCCACAAACTACATCACCATAAACTATTATTTCATACACAGATTAACAAATAATTCCCACAGGGTGTAACACTTCGAATGTCACTGAGTATACTTTGATTTGAAATGTTTGAGACTACAAGCCTGACTAGATTGATGATAACATCTGGTCAAATATCCACAACCTATATATGGTCTTTTTATACTTTAAATGTGTAATGGTCAATAAACAAATAACATGATTCAGTCCCTGAAGCAACTAATATAGACAGTTTCGAATTATATATCTGTTCCTACGTGAATGTAAATAGGTGCAGTATCAACATTAAAATTAGATTCTATAATTTGTCCAAACATTCCAGAATATGCTCAGTAGCTGATTAACACTTCGGTCTAAATTTACTGTAAATATCTAACATATTAGTATTCCTTTACGTAAACTAAATTAGTGCTACAAAAGCACAAGCAGAGATACAAATTTAAAAGCTACTTGTTGGCGTTGATTAGACAATAGTGACTCATCAGAACGATATGCCTTTCTAGTTTAATTTATAAAACAAAGCGAATGAACGTCTACGATGACTTTCGTTTTATTTTATGCGTACGGCAGACAGCTGCGCGGCGTATACTGTATACACAAATCATTTTATACGGATCACCTTTGAAGCAGCATTCTTACGTACGAATAAATATTTAGGCAACGCAGTTTTATAATTGACTCGACCCCTTTTATAGACTTAAATACCTCTAGGTTAAACTTCAATTATATGATATATCGAGACATTTAGGACGCTCTCTAGTAAATAATTCACAACCAGCTTTTTGGAGAACCTGCAATAATAAAATGTATGTATGAATATACTACCGTAACTAAAATTACGATCCCATTTTAAATATTTTTTCGCCTTAATCCGAATCCGAATATAAAATATCAATTTATCTCCCTACGTATACCATTTTTTGCCCATTTTTTTCGAGAGACGAGAAACCGAATCACCCATTAACGGGAAAATACGACTGAAATATATCACAACACCGAGCTACACGCTTTCTTGCGTAGGCAAAAAAACCTATGCTGAACTCCCGCCAAATTAGATTTATTTGATGTACTGGTAGCGGAAAAATAAACGAAATTTTTGCAGAAACATCACGTAGCATAAATTTGCAGACCGCAAGCTTATCGGTTCATCAATTCATCCGCTACAAGCCTCTCTTGTCCATGCGGATAGTAGTAGTGGTACATGATGTATTCACTGCCAATGGTTTTTTGCGAACATCGTTGTGCATCATGTGGATTAATGCAGTTCTTACTTATAGATTTATATTAGTCTCTTTTTATTCCATTTTGTTTACGTTTTTCCTAACAACACTGTCACAGACGCTTTGTTGGGTTTTTGTTTTTAAGTAGCGAATTATATTTAATAAAATTATTTATTTGAAGGACGATATAGTGGTTCCTTCTGGCTGTATTTGTGTACTAATGAAAGCGCATTTGTCTAGATGACGACCAAACCCCGGTTAGACCGTGCATAAACGTGAAAATGCTTTTTCTCTGTTTGTCGATGGTCACCACAAAATGCGTCGCACGACTTTTGACGGGAACGAAGAAAAGTCAGTCAAGTGATGATAAAGCCATCGCCCATCAATAGTGAATCATTCACATGAAAGGACATACGGGGAGTAGCACTTCAATGTGTGCCAAGCATCCTGTATGCGGCGATAGCTCAACGTTCCTCGAGATATGTATGTATGTACTTTTATACTGATGTAAAAGTTTTTAGAATAATAGCAGCCAGTTGATTAAACATTCCTTATAGCGCAAAATATATTAATCAATAATAAAGCTTTCTTTCTTGCTTTTTTGTTGCACTGTTATTTGTACTTATGTGCACATAAAAGCCGCATAATACCTTTTTATTTTACAGTTTTCTCTTTGCACTCAAAATAATAATTTATAAGAATGAGTTTCAAACGTGATCTTCTCTTAGTCTTTTCTAGAATTCTTTCAAGATGTATGTACATTGTCATTGGTTTGTAAACTCCTAGTTTTTGACTATGATACCACAGTATATTAAACTTCCAGAATTGAAATAATACTTTATCGAACACTGCTGACTTGGGCTAATAGAAATTTGTTAAAAATAAATTTCAAGAAATGTGTTTCTATATGAATCAGATCACGTCTAATCTTATTTCTTCTTTGGCGCCCTAAAGTCCGGTTTCTGAAACTAATACTAGAAAAAAAGTTAATAGCGAACCAGCACTTATTTCATTATTGTGCAGATATTATAGAATGGGTCTATAAAACTTTGTTTGCAATGTCTATGTGCTAGCGATTTTCTAAGAAGAAATGTTTCGAAAGGAATATCTGGGATTTCCTGGTAGCTGCTCTCATTATTTATCACTGTCCAAGTCCGACGAGATCACCAAAAAGAAACCCTGCTTAAGTACAGGCTACAATAATTTACGCAGCCATTAAAGTATATTCCACTTCAAACAAACCTTCAGTGTTAAAGTTGTATTTTGATTATAGGTTCCAGTATTTTGATCTGTACCACACTGGTTTCCTTTTGTTATGTTGTTCTGTAATGGTGCTGGTTTTGCGTACAAATATATTTCTAATTTGCTCATTTACACATTGTAGTAAGGAGAGCGCAATCTGAAAAAGTTTGTGGGTACTGGTACTGTTCTTAGGTAGAAAGAAAAATATGTACTCTTATGCACAACAATGATGGTAATTTTAATTAAATCAATCTCTCATGCTATGTTACTTAAATTACATAGATTACACAGAAAGAATAAACAGTCGTGCGATAAGCATTACATTTTCTGTAACACTCACGATTTGCAAGTTCGTATCTTCATAGACTTCAGCAAATACATTGAAATTAAAGTGTGATGTCTATATAAGTGCAAAGTGGAATAGAAACGTCACTCACAGGTAGTATTTTATAATGTAAAATTTCTGTACGTAGAGTACGTTAGTCGTCAGTAAGTTTTGCTTTATTGGGGCAGTTAATACATCTGTAATGTGACAATAACAATTAAAAAAGAAAAATAGTACATACCTATCATTAAAAAAATAACAAATAAATAAAAGTACTCACCATAACTGCTCAAAATGAGCACGGTTGTTCTCCCTACCGGTTTTCAAATTCTTGTCTTACTTTTTCAAAAGTTTCACTTGCAATATTTCTACATACCTCAATAATTCGTTGACGTAAATCATTTCAATCTATTGGTTGAGCTTTGTAAACTACTGTCAAGTCTGGTGATTGTGGCGGCTACCGAATTGTTGCACGTCTACCAGTGACTTGCATATCTTTGATTAAAAAAACTCT
>SMLS01075037.1:0-28195 GCA_004785975.1 Popillia japonica | reverse complement strand
AGTCATTAGAGGAGAGATCTGGTGATCTAGGTGGCCAGCGAATAGTTCCCCAGGTACTTAGAACACGGTTTGGAAATACATTATGAAGATATTCCCGTACAACTCTACTATTATGAGCGGGACACCCATCCTGTTGAAACCATATGTTATCCAAGTTGAGCGCCAATTCGTGGAGGCGTGGGATAATTGGATTCTGGAGCAAGTTAAGATACTTCTCGCCTGTTAAATTGCCATCTATAAAAAATGGTCCAATTTTATGCTCTCCAAGTAATCCCGCCCAAACGTTTAATTTTTGGGGATACTGAGTTCTAGCATTGTATGTTAGGTGCGGGTTTTCTCTTGCCCAGTGTCGAGGTACAGCGGGATTATGTTTTCCGTGCAACGGGAAAGTACTTTCGTCCGTAAATAATATATTTGCAATAAAATTTGCGTTTTGATTGCAAATATGCATCATATTTTCGCAAAATTCCATTCTCTGTTCTTCATCTTCGGGAAATATTTCATTTGTTTTCTGTAATATGTAGGCATGGGATTTATTTTTCTTTAAAACACGGCATACTGTGCTTTTAGAAATATCCAGCTGCTCACTAATACCCAATGAAGATATTTTCGGGTTCTGTTCGACACTGGCACAAATTAAAAGATTTCTTTCGTCTTGGCGAACAAATGGCTGCCTATTACGTTTGTGCTTGTTCGGCATAATACAGCCCAATCTTTCAAAATTATTTTTTATTCGCTGAATTGTTTTTAGAACGGGTCGTGATTGATAATTCTCATAAAAGCGCTCTATTATTTGCTTTAAGGGTATTTCCTGATGATACCACTTAATAATTTGTTTTCTTTGAACTAAATTATAAACATCCATTATTTTTATGACATATAAATACCAAACTAACAAACTAAATAAATACTTATGTATGTATCTTACACTAAACTCTGCAGAAAACGTAATAGAAACGACGACAGACAAAACACTAACTAAACGAATATGTTTAGCAAAAATGCTTGAAGAATGAGACAATTAACAGATTAGGATATAATAAGAAAACGCAAATGAAAAGAATATTGTTTCAACAAGAATAATAAAAAATGACAATGTAATAAAATATCGTAAAGCGCCAGAACATATGAGATAACTATCTTCTACAATGCCTAACTGGAGACTGCAAATATCCAAATATTCATACGTATTCTCTGTAACATGTATCGGCGCCGGCGCGGCATATGGACTTAACTAAGACATACCGTTCAACTATCGATATAATATTTTGACGGCACTTGCGATGGAACGATCTGTATACGCAGACGCGTCATCACTGCCACGGCATTTTGGTCGCCTGTACGTATATTTAAAACTACATTAAAAGATAGGGATTTCTTTTTATATTGTCTCGTGCAAAACATACGCATAGGCACTACTTTCATTGATAACAATTATAGCTGTTTATTACGTAAATATAGCTAATCACTGATTACCTACTTGATCAAATACTTGTTAATACGCATTTATAGTACTGTGCATAAATAAGTAATCACGCAGCTTTTTAGAATTCAGAAGATATTTGCGTTGTGTGATAAAGCAAGCAGCAGTTTATGGTGTGAATTTGTTGTAAAATAGTTAAAGGTGCATTTTAAGAAAGAAATCTGTTGTTCACAAAGTAAACACCTAGCGATTATTTACTTATGCACACTAGTGTATGTATATTCAAAGTGATAATTTCACCTAAATCCTTCAACTTACATCTCTTGTAAATATTTAAACATATTTTGTTTCATGCTGTATCTTCATCCACGTACATTTTTAAAATTTTGCGTGGTCTACCGACATCACAACTCCTGTTTCCATACGTAATAAATAAAATGTATTCTTCAGATGTATTGAACAGAAAAAAACTTTATTTTTGAGATGTATTGGATAGAAAAATATTAATTATTTACCTTCAATTTTTAGATCAATGGTATTCTAGCAAGAAATTATAATTATTACTAATTTCCGAATGGTGAATTCCAAAGTAGAATGTTAAATAATACATTAGGAATTAGATCGTAAATATATTGAGAAATTTCATTGGCTCATATTGAAGTCAAACCCTTATTCTTGATCAATTTATGTATTGTTTGCTGAAGAATATAAAAAATGTTATCGGTAATATTCCCTTATGTAGTTATGTATTTAAACTTACATTTTAAACATACGACAATGGTTAAAGTTTTAAATACAGAGTATTTTGACTTGTTAATAAGTTGACTATAACATTACATTTTAGCAAGAAATTTACAAGTACTAGTACACTCATTACACTAAATACTAAACGGCCCTAAACGATTTGGATAACACACAAAACATAAACAAGTATTTAAAGAAAGTTTAGTTTAGTGGAAGCCCTCAATGCATAGTGGGTGTTGTGTATAATTCATGCAGTAGATTAAATATTTGTTCGTTAGTTGGTGATCACACTCTATATATTATAACTGTTTATGTGTAGAACCTGGCAGGTTGTTAACCCCTAATACAAAGAATTTTATAAATATTTCTGTTCATGTATTATCAATGAGAAAGTATTGATTAGATTTTATTCCTTCCATGCAAGGTTAGCACGTATGTCACCAAAAGAGAACTTAGATATATTAGTGCCCTATAACTGTTGTATATTTATTTCAGGGTTTTGGAAATAGTCCCTCGGCAAATCACGCGGTAGTATATAAATTAATCCCTTTAATATCATTTTTATTAGCATTTAACTAGCAGCATCTAGCTGATGCAATTTTTTTCAATTCTCATTCATAGTACAGTCCTGTCATAGACACGTAGTCTGTTGTTAGTACGTCTTAATATGTTGTGTCTATATTTTTAACCTTGCTCCTGCACTATTTATTGTTGGAAGTGTTTTCATATTACTATTTCATAGATAATATACATACTTTTGATATATATACATACAATTTAACTATTTCCTCTCGAATTTGTAGCCATTTGTGCATGCATTTAAACGTATATATTCTTTGTTTTTTTTATAATACTATGTATAATCCTTGATCAAAGTTAACGATCACATGTAGTGGGATTGATATTTGCTGTTACATCAATACGTTTAATGTTATAATCATCTATAGCATATAAAAGTGGGTGTTTTACCAGAATGATTCTTATTAAACAGAAAAAATACAAAATCTCCCATGAATAGTTTTTATCTACATATAGTACTGTCAGTAACTAACAAAAGTGTGCAACTGCTTTTGTACTACCTACTTTAAATTGAAATCGGTAATTATGTAACGATTGGGAAATAAAGTTAAAGTAAAAAAAAGCGTATTAACCTTAACTATTCTACCAAACTTTAAAGTAGAAAGCAGATAACAAGTACACCTTGATGCAAATGTATCCGGACACGTGTCGAGAGAGAAACGCCTGCCGCACAATATTTTGTTCCGTACGGTATGCTGACACTCCGTCTATTCGAAACAAAATATTGTGCGGCAGATGTTTCTCTCGATACGTGTTCTGATACATTTGCATCAATGTGTACACTGGCTTGCAATAAAATCCCATACACTTAGTTTTGGCTGTATTAAATTGACGTTTCTTGTGACATTTCTATTTTGACATTAGTCAATTTAAATCAATCAAAATTGATCAATATGTTAAGATTATCTGAATGTGATAAAGTATTAATATTATCAAAATTAGAAGAAGGTTGGTCCATAAGAAATGTAGCTAGAATATTTAATATAAATAAATCTACGGTTTTGAGTGTTAAGAAAAAATGGGAAGAAGATGGAAGTGTTAAAAGGAAAGAAGGTTCAGGGCGGCCGAGAATTTCAAATCAGCAACAAGATGAATTTTTATTAGATTATTTAAGAGAAGATCCATTCAAAACAGCAAAAGATGCTGTATTTCACACAAATTTTCCAGGATCTTGGTCAACAGCATGCTGCAGAATTAGCACTTCCGAATCCGACTGAATCATGATAAATGTCGATAATATTGAGCGCGTCAGATGTGCGTCGATATTTACAGATAGCCGCGCCATCTGGTGTCCGTAGTAATAAAAAGTGTCCTATTCTAATTCCCATTACTTTACTTGATTGGGTATGGTCTGGGCATGGATGTGTGCACAGGGTGCGGGAGTTGCATGGCAAATTGAAGGCCGTTTAAACTCCCAATCATATCTAGATATTTTAGAGAATGTTATGCTTCCGTCACAAACATATCCTAACAATCCTTTCACTTTTCAACAAGATAACAATCCTGTGCACACCGTCAGAGTTATCACACAGTGGATTGCCAATCGGAACGTTGAAATATTACCTTGGCCATCACGCAGCCCGGATTTAAATCCGATTGAAAACGTTTGGGGTGTAATGGTGAAACGAAGGTATGAACGAAATTTAAGATTCCGTAATAAAAATTAATTATGGGCGGCAATTGAGAATGCTTATTCTGTCAATGCCAACAAGACTTGCACAGGTTTTAGAATCTAATGGTGCAATGATTAAGTACTGACTTATAATTAGATACCTACCTCCTATAATACCTTCTATATTCGTATGTTTATCGTTATTATTAACAATATAGGATATTAACCAAATTTTGTATTTCATTTTATACTAAATACCTACCGCACTATCCAACGGACTACAAGATTATGTTCATATCTTATGTCAAATCTGTCAAAACTAAAGTCAGGTTACATTAGTAAATAATCTTAAAAAACAAGCTACTTGACATTAAAGTGTACGGGATTTTATTGCAAGCCAGTGTATACAATACATATGCATAACAGAATACAAGCCTCGACAAATAATACTCATTTGTATTGTCCCTTACAGTTTTAGATCTAAGTTTCTATTTAGCTTAGATAAATAATATTAATTTTATTTCTAAATCAGAGTCATTCAACATGACTATTCAGAGAAAAATAGCTTCGTATATGTAAGTATGTAAGTAACATAATATTTATCAAAAAGCATTAGGAAATTTAAGAACAAAAGATAAATAACTTAAATTCAGTTCTAATACAGCTTCATGCATATTTACCATTTTCCTACGTTTGGATTGCACTCTGCTGTCTCTTCTGTAATTAAAAATATGTTTCAACAATAACCAAAAATACGTAAATGATTTCAAAAATAAGAAAAGAATGTCAAATGGTAATAAAGTAAAGATACTGAGCTTTTATAATGTTATCATAAATATTATTACAATCTACACCACAATCATATGGTCGTTAATTTTGCGTAGTACCTATAGTGGCGAGTTCCAGTTGTAGAATCTACAGCTAACTCACTGCTGCGTTTTCCCATATTCGTATTTCAGGAAAGTAGTCTTAACATTTTTCTGCATGCGTTTTACTGCATTGGAATGTTTCTTAAACTTTGCATTGCATTTTATGCAGTGTATTCTCTTGTATTATATACTATTAACTCTTTTGGGCACATTTCTTTAAAAACTTGATAGATATTGGGGGCGCGCATTTCAGTTAGTAGAAGTAATAGATCAATAGGTAAATTTTGCCGTAATTATAATGATCTTAAGTATAATGAACTGGTCAAGTAGGATATCAAATTTATAGATCCAGTTTTATTTAGAACAAAACCTAGATTAGTGTTGGTTTAAGCTAAAGTTGTGTTGGATGACAGAAAGCATCGTTTTTTGACTGTCTCCTGGATATGGCTGAACAATTGGGTGGTAGTCGCACTGGATCGCTTAGTCTTGAAGGGGCTCCGTTGATGGGGGGACAGGAGCACTCTGATACAGCTCATCATGAAGAGAAATCACTAATTGCATTGGCTCGCCGTAACACCAAAAGGAATCGATCCATGAGGTACGATTATAACTATATTTAATATCAGAATGTCAAATTTATTGCTCTTTTTTTTCCCATTTTTCAGGACTAAAAAGGTGAAAATCAACAGTTTGGTGATAATTTATAAATACTATATTAGGTCAGCCGTTTAGGTTTAGAAACAGTCCGATAAAAGAAATCTATAAGGAATTTAATTGTTGAATGTTTTTACAGATGCAGAAAAGATAGTAAAAAATATAAAATAAATTATATAGTATCGACTAGAAGGTATAAATAGAAATAGGACGAAACGAGTAATAGTTATTCTTAGCAGTATCACTCACACGAGTTTATAACAATATTCAACCATTTTAAGCAAATTGTAGTTATATTACAATGCATGACATAACTCTTTATCAAAACTAAAACACTTGTTTATATTCAGAAATAATTTTAATATTAACACTAAATTATTTGATTTTATTATTGCTATATGGATAATTGCTCCATGGAAAGTTACTCAAAACTATAAAATCCATTTTTAAATGTTTATATTTATTATATTAGTAGAACATAATTATAATAATTAATTCTTTGGATAGAACAAATAAGCAACATAGTGTAGTATATTTTTTTACCTGATCAAATATTGCATTAATGAAATATCGAAGTAACTCAAAATATGAATTGCACAAACAAGCCAACTACCAAATATGTAAGCAAATATTTAAAAATTGTTGTTATTGAAAAAAAATTGTGAAAAGATAAGTGCAATTAACATGATCTTTTTCAGCAAACAATTAAGAAAATATTACAAGCAGACTCATTTTAACATCATGTTTTAAATGGATTTTGATTGATTAACAGAATTTGAATTTAATAATAAAATCTCTCAATAATCTTCCAAAATCTTGTGGCGGAGCACTGTACAGCGGTTATAGCAATAGAAAATATGTACATACTTTGCAACTGAATACAGTAACATTATGCAAATTATTTAAATCAGCTCGCCATGGAAGTTTCTGAGCAACAATTTTACTCTAGAGCGCCACATTTTGTTAAAAACAGACGCAGTAAGATATTGATCACTTCTGTTACCTTTAATTACAATCCAGGATACATACATTTACGAGGTCTATTATTTTTTTTCAAATATATAACGACTGCTTTTTGATTTTTGTGCGCGATAATACAGAAAATTTGTCGCACAATATTTGATTTCCTTTCCTTAGAGAGAGCTTTTACAAACACTTCAGTATTACAAGCTTGACGCAAAGCAGACAAGAAAATGTTTTTTAGGTCATAAAGTTTGTTTCGCAACGTTCTTTATTTCAATTTCTGACTCAGGTTTGACACAATTTTTATAAACTATTAGAATCTGTCTTAAGATTGTATGGCGCTTCGTGAAAAAATTCCAATTAATTCACATCATTAATGTAGATCATTATGTTAACATATGAAAGTTGGTAATATTTCTAGTAACATCGCGAAAAAAAGTAAAAGCATTAAAATGAGAAGATAATGACTGCATTACATGTAACATCAAATGTTCTAAAAGTGGAACACTGGAAAGAACTAACCGTTGTACAATTTACTATTTAAAATGTCGTTTATAACAGTTGTTTTTTCTAATATAAACAAGTGTGAACGTATTGTAGAATTAACAATAGTTAAATAAGATTGTGCTAACACAGCAAATAGTTAAACAGGAAGAATCTAACAGTAGTTTTGTGTCGCCGTCTTAAAAATTGAGACGGTAGGTACATGTAGGACACTGTGTGTTTGTCTATTAAATAAGCACAAGTTCAGCATGCGTTTTAATTTGCATGTTTTTGTTTCATCGGGACATGGTATGAATGGGACTGGCTATTTTTTCTTATACGTATACATAATACTAGGCTACTTAGGCTACTTTTTTTTATCTTCCTATATACTTATTCATATAATAAATTTTATATATACACTATTCTTTTTATCTTCTTTTTCTATAAATTTGCCGCTATGCAGACATCGCAAATCTTATTGCTATGTTGCCTACAGGTAATGGAAGATATTATCAGCTCAAGAAGACCATCATGTGAAAGTTTAGCAGAACAACAGCAACACCTACCCCTGCCAACTTATCCAAATTCACATCGGAGGTCTCCTAGTATAAAGTATCTAACACATTACATTGTAAAATTTACAAGTATCATTTTATAATACGAACTGTTTCTTTCAGGCGTGGAGGAAACTCGCCCATATTGAGGAGTCCTTCGCCCAGAAAACCGTATCAACATACGCATCACGATATCGGTTTCTCGGACACTGTAACGAACGTTGTAGAAATAGTTAAAGATAAGAAAACGACACAGAAACGATATCCAAGAGGTATGCTATAGAAAAATTAAATTAAATACCCCTCGTAAACTTTTTTCTGGTATTCTCTCTCTGTTAGAGAGCAGTAATTTCAAAATTTATTGTGGTAATACTATTCTTAGATAAACTGAGCTTGTCGTACTTTATGTTACAAAATGTATGATTAAGGTGATCTTTGATTAAACTAATCATTAACCACCATTAACCATTATTTAAAAGATCGAATATGACCTCAGTATCGTAAAACGTTATGCGTACGCCTTTACAAATAAACATCGTCTTGTTTTTTTTTTGTTTTAAACTAGTGAATATACACAACATTCATCAGCCCCTATCGATAAATATCAGACTCGATAAAAAGCTTGTGATATGGTTAACTTTAGAAACGGTATGACGTGCTATGGCTCCATAGTGTCTCAGAGTAAATTTCAGTTTTGAAGTATGGTTTGTGTGAAAACCATAAAAATTGTAGGAGGGGTAGCACCGCCAGCTGGTAGCCAATCCTTGCGGATTAGCAGTAGACATGGTCGGTTAGGCAGCGCGCATTCATGCTCGAGTGATTTTTAAAAGCGTACTATTCGTACATAGTGGCTGGCGACATTCTTGTAACCACTACAATATTCGCTGAGCAACTGATGCACCGGCCGAAAACCTAGTAAAGTCGTGGGTTAAACGATTTCGTGAAACGGGTTCAGTGGTAAATCGCAAGCGCCCGGGTCAGCAGAAGTCACAGAACACCGGAAAACATTGCGATGGTGCGACTAGCGATGACGCGACAGCCGAAGCGCAGGGTACTTAAACATGTTCAAGCATTGAACATCTCACGCTCAAGTGTGCAACGAATTTTATGGAGCGATTTACACTTCCACCCGTACAAGATTCAATTGGTACAGTTTCTGAAGCCTACAAACTATGAAATGCGTAAAAATTATTGTGACATAATAATGAATACGTTTTGGGATGAAGGTGGTTTGGAAAACATTTTCTCACTTTCATGTGGAAGGGTACGTGAACAATCACAACTGTCGGTATTGGGCCTCAGACAATTCTAAACAGAAGCACCAAAAACAATTACATTCCAAGAAGGTAACAGTTTGGTACGCCATGTAATCACGAGGAATAATCGGATCTTCCTTTTTCGAGGATGCCCGCGGGCGCGCTACTGCAGTAACCTTCCAACAGTATACGACAATGGTACATTTTTTTATTCCGGCTTTTCATAACTTCCCTGGGTACAATCTAAACTGAACCTGGTTTCAACAGGATGGTGCGACGGCACACACGGCATCAGCTTCAATGGACACTATACCTGTATTGTTTCCATGCACTATCATTTCGAGATTTGGTGATATCCCCTACCCTCCAAGATCCGCAGACCTCACGCCACTTTTTTGTGGGGATATTTAAAGTGTCATCTACACCAAGCTGCCGGCCGAAGTATTTAAAAGACCACATACGGTATTCCATTAGTAGCATTCCACGTGAGATGTGTCGACGGATATTCGAAAATCTATGTACCAGATTGCAGCAGTGGGCTAGATGGTCGACATTTGAAACAGATTTTATTTAAATAATAAAATTCGCATTTGTGGCCTTAAAATTGATCCATCGGTTTACCTCATTTAGTTTTAATACTTTCAAAACTGGAATTTACCCTGGGTCACCCTGTATAACACAGATTTGAATAGCTCAGGATGATGTTCGTCTTCACACTCGTGCAAGTAAAGTCGGCACATAATGTTAATGTTCTCAATTGATGATTCTGTATGGATTGTGGTTTCTAGACCAATGATGCCTATTCACTCTGAGTTGCATTTTTTTACGAGTGCAATAATACAATTTGCTACAACGCTTTGCAGTCTGTTAAAGCGACTCGAATGTCAGGCGATAGAGCGATTTAGTTTCTTCGGAATTACTTCTTTTTTTCCTGTTAAATTGGTAGAGAGAGCAATCAGCATGTAAAGAGGTACTTTACATGCTGATTCAAACTAGTTATTGTAAATAATGGTATAGTGGAAAATGTGGTGCGTCCATTTTTTAAGGTTTGTTCTGTCTTTCTACAGGTAAAATTTTAATACTTTTAAAAGCACTTTTTACATTCACATCGAAAGTGTAAAGTATTATTCCCTTTATTTAAAATTAAACTTTTCAGTATACCCGAAGCAGCAGTTTTTTACATAATATACCAAACTGTATCTGTGTACATAATACTATATTCTCTGTTTTCATCTGTTCTCTTGCTTTAAGAGGTTTTGTCTTTTCTAATTTTGCGGGACCCTTTCTCATTTTCGCGGAGTCTTTTCTTTTACTTCAAATAAGCTAAATTAACTATTTTCCTTTTTCTATGAATATATGATCACTGCAGCAGTCTTCTGTGGTGATATCCTACCATAGTGTTTCATTTAACTGCTACATATCTCTGAAACTATCTATACCAGATATTCTTTGATTTATTAGTTTTCCTTTTTTTCTTGAAAAATATCGTTATCGTATAATGTCGTATGTCGTAATCGTATATAATAATATAATACCTTCTTCAAGGTATTTCCAGAATCACATTTGTTAGTACGAAAACATGACCAAAACGCACGTTTTTCTTAAATAAATACTCATATGATTACTTACATTGTTCGAGAAACGTAAAAGTTTCTTGTGGGCATCCATTGTAACGAACTTAAGTTAATTTAATAGAAGTTAACATACTTATTAACTATATGTCAAGTGAGCAAATGTAACATCCTCCATTAGTTTCACAAAATTCTGAATATAACTTATTGTCTATATCTAATAAGCTTGTCAATTATTCTACCTGATCTAGTTTTTATAGTGGGTTGAGACTCAGTTATTACCTCACTAGTAGAAGTATCATAATTATTAGCATCATTGGTTTCAAAGGAGTTGTGCTGTGTTTTAGAAAAAATGAATTTTGTTTGTAGACGTTTCCTAAATGATCTTTTACAATATATGGACAAAGGCTTTCCGTTTTCTGCATTACTTGTGCTGGTACCCAATCCTTCTATTTTCTCAATATTATTCTATCTCCTTTCTTAAATGTACGTCTGGCATGCGTTTGTTTGTCATAGTGATTGTTTTGCCTTGATTCTTTTACATTTCAGTTTTTTTATATCTATTTCAGTTCTGTTAAAACATATTGTATAGCTGGAACGTTGTCCGCAATAATCTATTGTCTATTGATTCATATGGTGAAAAATTTATACCTGTAAACGTACATCTATAGTTACTCTAAAAGTATCTTTTTTATATCCTTTCCCGTTTCATGGTATTTCCTTAGAATGATTTTATATATACTTATGGCTCGTTTAGCTAAATCGTTTGAGGGCGGATATTTTGAGCTGGATGTAATCAAACCAAAATCCCAATCTTGTGCAAAGGTTTTTAATTCGAGACTATTAAATGGTACATTATCAGAAACAAAAAGTTAAGGTATTCCCTGTATCGCAAATATAAGTTTTAGTTTACTGATAACTTCTGAGGCTGATTTGGAAGAAAGTGTTATTGATTAAATTCAATTGCTATAATAATCGACAAGTAGGTAATCGACTGCTCCAAATGCTAGTACATCAGCGGTAATTTTATAAAATGGTATGGGATATATTATCTTGTAGTAAAAGTTCCTTAAGTTGCTTTCTACTGCATTTTAAACATATGAAACATTTTGAAATCAATTCAGTAACATCGTTTGTTAAGTTCGGTCAATATAGTATTTTCCTAGTTCTGGCTTTACACTTTTCAATACCTAAGTGAGAAGTGTTACGTAATTTCTGTAACATAAATTGTCTGATCTTTTGTAGAATAACAACCTTGTCACCATCACCAATAAATATAACTCCTGAATTCTTAAATTGTCTATAATTTTACTGAAAACCATTAGCTGGTCATTATTGTCAATGCAGTTTATATGTTTAGGCCAACTCTTAGAGCACAATTGTTTAACTTTCAACAAAATTGAATCTTTTACAGTTTCATTTTTTGACAAATCCATATTAAAGTCTGAAATTGGCAAATCGAAATTCAAACAGTTGACTGCAACTATATTTTCATCACTATCACTCAAAAGTCTTTGTTACAAGTAGATACAAGCGGCTTGTGATTTGTTTTGACTAGTATTTTGCGGCCATATATAAAATTATGGAACTTATTTAATGTAAAGCCAATGCTGTGCAATACCTTATCGATTTATGGATATCGAACTTCAGTTTCCGTTAAGCTTTGTGAACAAAATGCATCCGGCCCACCTTCTAGTAAACAGCCACCTATTGTCTGGCATCAGTCTGTATCTCAATTGAAACGCTAGCGTGAAAAATGTTTAAATTAGGCATTTCTGTATTCATTTTTTATATATATATATAATCTTTCACCCTTCTACCATTTAGGTGTAGGGTACTACAAATTAACACTTAATTAACTGAAGAGAAAACAGTTTTAAATTCTAACAAACGAAAATTAAAATTAAAAATTAAACTTAAAATTCACCAGAATGAACAAATTTCCACCACAGTCTCTTATCTTTTGCTTTTCTCTGCGCTGTACTCCATGTCTCTCCTTTCCCTTGCAATATCTTGCTTATCACTCCGTCCCACTCTTCCTGTGGTCGCCCTCTACTTCGCTTACCCATTGGTTTCGCTTCCCAGACTTGCTTCACCATTCTCTCTGGATGTAATCTGCACAAGTGTCCCCACCAAGCTAGTTGTCTTGTTTCTATAAATTCTACCAAGGGTCTCGTGCCTAGCTTTTCACACGATCTCTGAGTGTAACACCTTTTACTTTTCTTAGGTATTTCATTTCCATGGCCTCTAATCGCGATTTAATTCTATTTGTCAATGTCCAGGTCTCACATCCGTACGTTAGGGTAGGCTTGTAGATAGTATTGCATACAGTCATTTTTGTTTTAGCTGATATCTCTCTTTTACCTATGAATCCGTTGCTCATTGCGTAGTATAACTTATTACTTTTCTCTATTCGTTGTAGTATGTCTGTTTCCTGTTTTCCTGATTCATCCATAATAACTCCTAGATAATTGTATTTGTGCACTTGCTCTAGCCGTCTCCCTTCTAGTTGTATATTGGTGCTTTGTTGTTCCTTTGCCACTACCATTACTTTGGTTTTATGGGTATTTATTCTCATTCCATATTGTATTAGCACTTCATTCCATATTGTTAGGTTTTTCTGCAGTTGTTGTTCAGTTCCCGCCATAACTACAACGTCGTCGGCAAACGCACACTCGGATATAAGTACAGGTTGCATGTTTCTGTATCCTACTTGCAGCTTGTATACATTATTCTGGCATTTCCTAATAATGTCGTCCATAAATACTGTAAACAACACGGGGCTCATTACTCCTCCCTGTCTCAGTCCATCTCTCGTGTTAAATTCTTCCGACCTACAGTTGTTACTGATGACGTAGTTTTTGGTATTGCTGTAAAGGCTTTCAATTGCTCCTATTAGTTTCTGATTGACACCCCTTTTTGTCAAACTCTCCCATACTATATTACGGGGCACTTTGTCAAAAGCCTTCTCAAGGTCGATAAAGGCTAGATAGGCTTTTCTATTGTATTTCACGATTTTTTCCATAATCTGTTTAATTGTAAAGATATGGTCTTGCACCCCTCTTCCTTTTCGAAATCCGCTCTGAGACTCTGCTATTGTGTTTTCGATTTGCGGCCTTAGTTTGTTTTCTAGTACTTGTTCATACAGCTTCAATGGTGTGCTAAGTAAGGTGATACCCCTATAGTTGTCACACATTCTTTTGTCACCCTTTTTATAAATTGGTACTATCTGTCCTATTTCCCAATCTTTTGGTATTTGTTCATCTTCCCATATTTTGTTATATAATTTTAATAGTAATTCTCTTCCTTTGTTTCCCAATTTCTTGATCATTTCTCCGGTAATCCTGTCATGTCCCGGTGATTTACCATTTTTTATTTTCTTTAGTGCAATGTTCAATTCTTCTTCTGTTATGTTCGCATTAGTTACCTCTCTACTTTCTTTTCGGTTTTCGTTTATCAGTTCTTTTTCTCTTTCTGATGTTTTGTGATCGTTCAATAATTCTTGGAAATATTCCTTCCATCTACTTAGTACTTCTTCTGCTTTCGTTAGTATTACTCCTTCTTTGTTTTTTATTGTCTTTGTTTTTTGTAGATTTCCTTTCCTCATAGTTTTCAACATTGTATAGAACAGTTTCTGGTTTTCCTTGCTATTATTCTCTATTTTTTCTCCGAATTCTTTCCAAGACTTATTTTTTGCTGCTAGTACCATTTTCTTTATTTTTGTTCGCTGGTCCTTATATTTAGCGTATGCACTATCTGTCTTGTTTCCTAGGTAATTTTTCCATAGTTTTTTTTTAATTACATTAAATACTGTAGAGTGATCTTTTATCCAACACCGTAGATTATTAAAGGTACATATATATGATACATACTTACGAACAATATATCAAATGGCCGAATATAACAAAATATTCTACTAAAAATAACGAAACGAGAAAATATACTTGAAATATTTGACTAACTACTACGTTTACGATACATACCTATACTTAAACGTTAACAATATTTCAAATATGTATATGTATATATTTTCTCGATTTGTTACATGTACCTATACGATAACGTATACAATTTAGTATTACTGGAAAAAGAACCTACTAGAGGTTAGTTACTTCTGCATTACATTCTTCACTTTGTCTATGATTTTTAAAATCGCTAGGTTACCTTTTGCGTAATTCTTAGAGTTAATTCAAATAGATATGCAGTAATTTGTTCCTCTCTTTTTTCTTTCGATTTTATGTGTGATGTAGCAGCAGTTTGAAAATTGCCATTTTATTCTTAAATGGTATAAGTAGTGAGCAATTGCGATTATATTTTCTCTCCTGAGAATCCGCAAATCCTAAAGATTATAAGTTGGTTAGTTGCTTAGTTCTATTATTTTGAAAAAATAAAAATATGGTAGGTACCAAAAAATGTTTGCTCAGATAAATACAATAATTTACATCCTGCTATAAAAATTTAAAGGTTTTTGCGAACGCAAGATAGTTATTTGTTTAACTTTTATTAGAAAAATAACAAATAGCCATGCATTTTTCTTGTAGTCCATAATTAGTTTCAAGAAACTGTGCTTTAATTGCTATACTTTATTTACCTACCTATAGAAATATGTATGTACGTATATCTGAACAAAATCTAAATCTAAATAATTCTTGAATGTCTGTTAATCTTACATTTGTTACATGTCAGAATTACAAAATATAACCTACTTTTAGTATTAGCGTTTAAATAATTCGGATGATGTTTGCCTTTAATACTTATAACATAATTTATACAGATTAGCCTAGTATATTAACCACTCATTTCAAATAATGTTGTTGGTTTTTATTATTATTAAAATTCTAATAGTAGTACATAGACCATTTGCCATGATATTACGTACAGTTAGTTATTGTAAGTGTACCACTTATATCAGTAATTATATGCAGTAGATAAAACAATATCCTGCAGAATAGAAATAGTATGTAATGCCTCTTTTTTGATTTACTTCCAAAATCATAGCAGCAAAGATTTTGTTTTGCACATGAATTGTGTGGTTATTCTTCATTACTAACTGTTTTTAATCTAGGTTCGTGGTCGGCCTCAACGAGTCCTGCGCGATCACCTTCACCATCTGACGGTCATCAGCCTTACGGCTGGCATTGCGGACCAATGAGATCTTCACGTAGAGGCGTCTACGGTACGACTAGTTTATGCCAGAGATCTCGATCTCCTAGTCCAACTCACCCTGTGCCTCAGCATGGTCCACCTTCGATAGGTAGCTTATTACACAAATGCAAAGTTTCAAAATTTCACTAAAATGGATTTTAAGAAAATACGAAAGACCAAAAAAAGTAAAAGCTTGATATAAAATCTTATTACAATTACTTAAGTATTGGTGAGAACTACAAATAAAATACATGTGCAGATTAAACTAATTGTTTATGAATAACGCAGCGCAATTTCACCCAAATTATACCGGCGAATTTTAAACATCTTACATTGTCTACAACATAGGTAATATCTCTTCTACGGATGGATACATGTCAATAACATCTTCCATTGGACATATTCAGGTCCTCGAGGATACCTATGTTTACATACATACATATATATCCATCATACATATGGTAGATTAGTAGAATGTCCTGTATCCTATTCAATTTTAAGATTTCCTTTCTCGCTATACCTCAATCTCCTTCGCATTCCATACTTATCGAACATAATTTTCAAGATATTTAGATTGTTTTCTATTTTGCATAATGGAGTTCTATTTTGCATAATGGAGGTATTAAAAATCTGGTACATACACTTACTCTATTTATAGTCTGATCAGAATTTTGTAAATAAGAAACAGGATGGTACTTGATAGCACATTCCACTTTTACATCCTACTTTTCAATGCAAAATTTACATATACAGAAACACACGATGTAACATAATTACAACATTAAATTATGAAATAAACTGCATATCTCCAACTAACATAAAATCTGTAACTGGTCTTAATATGTAGTCAATCTTTTGAAAATTAAAAATTAAATTTACACAAAATAAGATTGCACTTATACTTATCACGGGTAATTCCGATAAATCTAAACACCACAAATTTTCAATGACGGGTCATCATTCTTAACCGAATACCGAATTCGGTATTGAAATACGATTTTTCTTTAAATTGTATTGCAATAAGTACCTACTTAACTAATTTTCAAGCTAGATCTCATTTGACCGGACTAGCTTGCTAAATATTTTTTGGCGGATTAATCTTGTCGAAACTTTTTATATGTACCTTCATAATCGATAAGTTTCAGTTATTGCTTATTTAATCACAAAATCGATTACTATAACATGACAAATAAAAAGTGTTATTGGTATTAGCTCATGGGCAGACTGAGATATTACTTGTAGAACATATGGTACTGTTTTGTATCAAATATAGCAGTGAAATTTAATATAACCATAAATAAATTGAATTTTCTTCTGACTACCGATCATTATAAGTATAACGAAGTTTTTTCTTGTTAATGATTTAGTATATGTATATGTATATTTATAATAATACATAAGTACATTTAACGAAGAACCTTCATCCTCTGGACACTTTAACTGAACTTTAAGTACACAACACATTATGTAAATGCAATCCTAGAAGTGAAAAAGTAATTAGTAAGTAGATTTGTCGCAATAAGTTTAACTGGACCAGCTGGCCAGATAAGAAAGCAAAGTGCTATATATCGGAAACTATTCGTAGTGTAGACTTACGATAAAAAAAATCATTACTAAAGTGGTCAAAAGAAGATCCTGAAAATATTTTCAAATTTCCAAGATGGTTACCAGAGGACGTAACCGCCATCTTAAAGTTTTACCATATCATTTTACTGAAATCCACCTAGCACATGTTACAAAAAATATATACAGCGTTAGTAAAAATCCCGGAACGGTCGAATAACTTTCTTATTTGATAATTATGATTTCTGAGATTTGGTATGGGGGTATAGTTAATATAAATGCATTTTATGCATTACAGTTTATATTTTTTTCACTTCCGGTTTAATCGGCAATACGTTCAACTTTTTTTTTTAAACGGAACGCCCAAATTTTTTTAACACTTTTGAATGCAAAATGAAAAACTACGTTCAGGAAGTATTAAGATGTTTATTTTTATTCACAAGAAAACAGTTAAAAAATTAAAAAAGTGTCCTAATACAGAAAAATCAACATACCTGTCTATTCAGGTTGCGATTACAATAATTGTTCAAAATGCTCTCCATTTACAGTTTGACAAAAATGTAAACGGTCAGTAAAATTTCTTATTGAATTTTGTATTTGTTTTGGAGTGATGCGATTGGCTTCTTGAACTATTCTCTCTTCCAATTGTTCAAGATTATGAGGACGATTTTTGTACACTTGACATTTCAAGTGATCCCAAAAGAAAAAATCTAATGGCGAGAGATCTGGCGAACATGCTGGCCATTTGATTGCTCCTCTACGTCCGATCCAACGTTTCGGAAAAATTTCATTCAAATAATCGCGGACATTATGGGCAAAATGGGGGGGAGCTCCATCTTGTTGAAACCAAAAATGTGCATTAGGGTGATCACCTATGTTTGCATTTGGAAAGAGGGCCGCAAGTGCTGGAACAACCTCATTTCGCAATAAATTTAAGTAGACGTTGCCAGTTAAATTTCCTCTTATAAAAAATGGTCCTATGATGTTGTTTCCAACAAGACCAGCCCAGACATTCACCTTTTGAGGACGCTGTGTATGGACTTCTTCAATCCAATGCGGATTTTCAATTGCCAAGTAGCGACAATTATGTCTGTATGTTCACAGTGCCGTTGAGACAAAACGTTGCCTCATCTGAAAAAATGATGTGATCTAAAACATTAGGCTGCTGCTCGATCAATTCCGTCATTGTTTCGCAAAAATGTAGTCTACGATCTGGATCATCTTCAGTTAACTCATGGACGGGATACATTTTATAGGCTTTCATTCTTGCTGATTTAAGAATCTTATGAGCAGATTTTTGAGAGATCTCATGAATTTGACCTAATTCTATTGTGGACACGTGATGATTTTCTTCCACTGTAAGTAACACATTCAAACTATTTCTTCATCTGTTGCTGTTAATGGACGTCCCCATCCAGGTAAATCCTTCACCTGACGAAAGACTTCAAACTTTTGAATTGTTCGGCATACCGTACTTTTACTAATGTGACGATCCGGATAAACAGTATTAAACAAAATACGAACCTCTTCAAAAGAACGTTGACGATCACCGTACCCACGCATCATTAATATCTCAATTCGCTCTGATTCAGTAAGTTTTACCATTTTCAAATGTGTCAATGTCTAAAATAAGTAAATTTATAGCGATGCAAAAGTTAAAACGCTTTTAAAATTGTCAAATGTGACGGCAAAAAGAATGCAAACACTAACAACAACTTTTTTCAAAGGTACCTTGTTTTTTCTGTATTAGGACACTTTTTTAATTTTTTAACTGTTTTTTGTGAATAAAAATAAACATCGTAATACTTCCTGAACGTAGTTTTTTATTTTGCATTCAAAAATGTTAAAAAAATCTGGGCGTTCCATTAAAAGAAAAGTTGGACGTATTGCCAATTAAATCGGAAGTGAAAAAAATATAAACTTTTTTTTAATAAGCAGGAGTAACTCCTAGACGACTGAACGGATTTTAACAAACTTCTAACAAACTCTCGTTCGAAAAAGTAGCTATTGTTCCATCAAACGCATCTTACCTGTGGTATATCTAATTCTTAGTGATGCTGCTAGAGTGTGGTTTTTTTATATACCTAATAACAGAAAATTGCAGAAAATTCTCTGAAAAATTAAATGCAATACTATGACTTTTTTTCATAAAAAACGTACTGAAATGACACCTAAATAGGCTAGTGAAAACCGTATCTCAATATCTTATTCGTAGCCTAAAATATCGAAGAATAAAAATTTTTATCATATAATTTTTTAAAAAGACGCTGTTACATCGATATTTATTGCTATTTATTTGTCATTTTTTTCAAGATTCAATGGTAAAATTTCATAATTTAATAATTTTTAAATAATAAAAGTATTCGTAGTTAAAAAAAAAACAAAGAGAGTAGAGGTATAAAAAGAAAAAAGGACTGCTTTTGAAATAAACCTAATGCCTTCTGAAATTCTCAAACTGTCTTTCATCAGATTCAATGCATTTTTGGATTTTTGGAATGCGTGGACTTTACAGCAGCTTCCATTTCTGCTCTTTATAGACTAAGAATGGCTTCTTCTATTCATATTTTCATGTCGTCTCTCCTTGTTGGTAGAATTTGCTAATCAATATCTTTCAACCGATCCCATAGATAGAAGTTCAAACAGGTGAGTTCTGGGAACCGGGTTGGCCAAACACTTCCTCGTATTATCCACTTGTGGTGATGATAACCTAGATATGTGCAGAAATAAACAGCCTAATGCGCATGAGTTGTTACATCCTACTAATAGGATTCCACACCATATATTGAAATTCCAATGGCTTTGATGTTGGACGTCGTGCAACCAGTTAGGATTGTTGTTAAACCAATAATGCACATTATGCAAATTAACATTTCCATCACTTCTGAAAGTGGCCTCATTTGTCCAAAGAATTTCTGATAAAAAATGTCTATTTTCCCTATTCATGCCCAACATCCAATGACAATAATCTATCTGTCGGCCAGAACCTTCGTAGTTCCACGCTTAATTTATGTAAGTAGGTGTGAAATGATATGGGTGCAGTCTAAAAATTTAAAATAACAAAAACATTGTGAAACATGTAAAGTAGTATTTTGACACTTAACTTATCCATGATCCTTTAAAATGGTGAGAAAATTAGAACGTGTTACATCCAGGACGGGAAGTATTGCTCTCGCACTAACGTAGAGATTCAATTCCACGTATGCTAATACATTAACAATATTCTAGCCGAGTGTCTTCGCAACTGAGGTCGAAAGCTGCCAGTGTTACCGCTTCATCATTTATAAAAGGCATTTTTATTATTTAAGGCCTTACTTGTCGTTCTGCAAGTGTCTACGACGAATGGTTTCCGAGATACAGCAGTGTGCCATCCTAATCTGGTCATCCAGCATAACTCATATAGAAGTTTTCCTAGTTCTTAAAAAATCTCCCAGTAACAGACGTTCACAATATTTCAAACTATACTTAGCTTTACTTAACTACAACATTTAACATTAATTTATTGTTCCCTAAGGTTGTGTTCAACGCTATACTGTTTACCGCATTTAAAGTTATTGAACGTTGAAACATGCATCATACCTATAAGTTAAAACACCATAATTGAATAAATCGGAAGTTATAAGATCAATGAATATTCACGCGACTAGCCACTGTCAACGAAACGTGTATGCATTAACTGCCATTGGTCTCACGATCAGAGGATTATTTTCACTAACGACAACATACAGCTAGAAAAAGTTTGTCACTGTAATAGGCAAAGTTATTAACGTTGCCTCTCACATTTTCGGTTGGAGGATTGCCGCTTTCCAGATGGATCAACTCAAGCAAGTAATTAGATACAGTATATGAAACTAGAAAGTCGAATAAACAGACCGCAAGTGTAGAAATTGATTCGTCGAAATGGCTTGAAAGAGAACAATCTGGAACATTATGTAACCACGTACATTATACTAAGAATATTAGTTAATATATATACATTTATTGGTTATAACAATAACGAGGAAAATTACCGAAATGGAGTATATGCAAAAATGAAAATATGGGTGCAGTAGTTGAGATAAGCAAATGATTTGCATTTCGTGATTTATATTGGATCGTCCGTAATATGAACTGATATGATTCGTTTACTGTCTCTTTAATTCTTTCACTTTCACTTTAAATTCTGCATAACTTCCCATTTAAAGTAAGCCTTAAATGTTATGTTCACAAAGGCACATCATATTACAAACATTTCTTTGTAGATACCACTATTTTCAAAGTGTTTCATTATACATGTACTTAACAATAGTATTTACTAACATTTTGTATAATCAACACAAGTTAAAATTTCTATATACATACATACTGTTTGCTATAATACATGCACTTTTATTGTCCACTAATGATTGACAAAACCAAAAGTATAATTCATCAAAATTTTTATTTTTCCATTATGGTTTGAATGGCAAAAAGTCTACTCATTTTATAGTATACTTTGAATGAAGTGTTTTGATGGATAATTTTGAGTTTAAGTGTTCAAAGGTAGTGATATACCGCTCCATCTGAAAAGTAGAATATTTATAGCGGACAGGAAGTAGGTACGTCAGAAAACTCACTAACAAGTTGTGGTGCCGTAGTCACCTTTAGGTTTACTCATAACAGTCGAAAATTTTCTTCACACCCTTTCCACTTTAACTATCCCACGTCTGCAATTGATCAGTATACCATTTAGTATAAAATGTAGGTTTTATCTTACTCAAAAGAATAAAAATATATTAAGTCTCTTAAATTTCTGATAATATATACACATTGCTTATTTTTAAAAATTATTTTATTGATAATTGTGTCATTTCTTGGGGCCCGGTAAGTTTGTAAAATATTAAGATGCATAATTCAATTTTTCATATAAATTCGCATTTACTCATAATTTTTTTGTAAATACTATTCATCCAAAATTCGCTGATATTAATAATGCTATTATCAAACAATAATTAATAATTCGTAAACAATTGGGTGTGAATATAAAACACGTTATTCATATTTTAAGAAATGCACAACTTTGAACTGGGTTCTTCGTGATTTTGGTGGACATCATCGGGAACAAATAACTAGATATACATATATACTTCATACACACAGTATGTACTACATATTATAAATTTATAACACATAATACTTAATACAGCAAGTGAGAATGGCATAGATTTTTTATTTTTTATTCATAATTGTAGGAATAGTTTATAATTTGTTGTAATAATATTTGTTATTAATTTAATTGTTTTGTCTGAATATCTAAGTTGTTTAAATGAAAATTCTAATATATTATAGCATCTGCTGTTGTCGGTTTGCCTGTGCATCATTCTGCAGCTCATCAAAGTAGCGTTCAGCATAGTCATCCTATGTTAGGATCAAGACGTGGTCAAGGCCGAAGATTGCCGCCAACGCCCTGTAAACCATCAACTTTACAATTACGACCAGGGCCTATAAATTTTCCAAAATTGAATGCCTCTCCAACTCATGTCGGTGTAAGTATACTAATTTACGTCAAATTATATGTAAAATGGAAAAATATGCACATAATTGTAAAACACCAACAGTAGTTGTTCAAGGCTGGCGTTAACTAATATTCCCTTCATTCAACCCTTGTTTACTATGGAGTGCTATTCCTATCGTATCAATGGCCAATAGAAACAAAGTTAATTGTCCATTTCAATCTCTATGATGCCCCAACACAAATAATTATGTTCTAGTTCTTTGAATGCCGAAGTGACACGCCAACACGACTGGCAAACTTCTTTATACTGACGTCTTCTATAATCCGAGCTGCGTAATTTAGCAGGGCCATAGGTTTAAACGGATTTGATAATTCGCTTCACTACTATGTACCTACCTATTCCTTCTTTTGATTTCTGAAAGAGATCCATCGCCATCTAGGGCAATAAACTCAAAAAGACTTCTCACGTTATACTGTTGTATACGACAGGTGTACAATAACATTTAGGATTTGATCATAGTGCAACTCATAGATTTTCTACTCTATTGTTCAGGTCTCATGTACAGTTTATCTGGTTATATTACCGATGCATCTGTGCAATTAGCATTTTAATCCTTAAGGCATTCCCTTCAGTTGTATCCATATAATCCTATTAATATGTGTTAGTCCCCACACCACAAATCCATAGTCAGCAATGCTTCCTACCAATTAATAGAACGAATATTACGTAACACTTTCAAACAAGCAGGACTCCTGAAGCAAACTCCTAAAGACATAATCACAACACCCAGTGCTTTGAAACTGCATTGAATTAAGTTTCCAATTCCATCTGCAACTTTTAAAGCAGAACTCCTAGATATTATAGGGTATTGATTATATTTTAATATTACTACTAAAAAAAAATGAACTAATTTGTAGTTGGTTAAATAGTAATTATATACATAGACGAGTCGGTTTCAAAAAAGTTAAAAATAAATAACAACTCTATAACCCCACGAATTTACGGTATACCTAAAGTTCATAAACATAATATTCCTTTAAGGCCCATTGTAAATTGTATGCAGTCACTTACATGCAATTTATCAAAATTCGTATCCAGAATTCTTAGTTATATTGTACGAAATTCAGAGAACAGTATAAAAAATTCGTGGGAATTTGTTAAATACGTAAATAAAAGAATGGCACCACATAATTACGAATTAGTAAGTTTATATGTGGTATCATCATTCACTAATATACCTTTAGATTTAGCTTTATCTAGTATAAATAAACAGTGGGATTTAATAAAAAATCATACAAATTTACCGAAAAATGAATTCATGTTGGCTGCAAAACTTTGCTTAAATTCTACCTATTTTCAATACAAAGACACAATATACAAACAAATTTTTGGAACTGCAATGGGTTCTCCATTATCTGCAGTGATAGCAAATTTAGTAATGGAGGATCTTCAGCAAGATTCTTTAAGTAAACTAAATTGTCATGTTGAATTTTACAAGCGGTATGTAGATGATATGCATATGTTGCATACCGTTAGGTAAAATTGATCATGTTATACACACATTTAATTCCTATCATGATAGATTAAAATTTACGTTTGAACAAGAAAATCAAAATTCTATAAATATTTAAATGTTAAAATAATACATAATAACACGAACATAAAAACAAATTGGTACATAAAGGACACTATGTAGTAGCAACAGACACCTAAACTACTATTCAAACACTTCGGTAAATTAGAAAAAAAGCGTAATTAATAGTTTAGTTGACCAGGCTATTAAATTAGCACATCCTGATTTCAGGAAAGAGAATTTAAGCAAAGTTAGATCGATTTTAAACAAAAATAGATATCCAAAAGAATTTTACGAGAAACTAATAAAAAAAGTGAATACATAAAATATACAACACAGGCACTAAACAAAATGATAAAATATACCACACAATTCCATATATCAACTACTTAAGTGACAAAATTAAATACGAATTTAAAAAATCAGATATAAAAATTACATTTACACCAAACAATAACAGAAGATATTTACAAATTTAAAAACTAAATTAAAAAAGATAATCAAAGTAATGTCGTATATAAATTAGAATGCAAAGACTGTAATAAATGTTACGTGGGGCAAACTAGACAATATTTAAAAAAAACGACTGTACAATCATCAATACACCGTAACGCATAACATAACCGCGGAAACTGCTTTGTCTAAGCATTCTAAAGAATTACGACATAACTTGGATTTTGAAAATGTTAGGATTTAAAAAAATGAAAATAATTATAAAAAGAGATTAATATATGAAATGATATACATTAAAAAAGATAATAACACTGTCAATTTTAGAACAGATATAGAAAATTTAAGTATTATTTATAATAATTAAATCACTTAATCACGCCTGAATTTTATAAAATTAAGCTCTTGACTAGGATTTTTCCCATGTTTTTCTCTAGTCCTTGAACAGAATTGTTAGAGCTTGACAAAAAATACATTGATATAAGGATCATTATTCTTATGATTATAAATTTACATTTCAAAATATCTTAAATTTTCAACTATATTGTAAACATAATCCTATATATCACTGAATTTCTTTGTATTTTGTTGATAGGCATGGCTAGTTATTTATTTATTATTTGACACGAATTAAATGTCAATTTTATTTGACTGTTATAACGAAAGCCATAAGTATTATATTGTAAAGGTTTTGGAATAAATTTGATCTTTATTCGAATTAGAGTGTTGTAATTGACCTATAAAAGTGGAAAAAATATCAGGAAAATAAGATTACTACTAATTAATATCATACTAATATTTTTTCATGTTGATTACGAGTAAGTTGCATATACGAAAATTTAAAACAAGTTTTGAACTGATACTAGCGAAGCAACCATCAATATTAAAAAGTAGTCCTCCCAAATGAAATCCCTAGAGTTGCTAGACGTTACCTAAATAGGTTGAGACAGCTCTAGCTATTTATAAATAATGACATGAAATTCAAATGATCCAACGTCCTATTATTAAAAATATGCATTTTTGTTTTCTTGAATCACTAAATATCATGTTAAAAACTCTTTTACAATAATTTCGTACACTCATTACAAATGTTTGGCTTTTAATTGCAGTTACAATCTCATTCTACACACTCCGCACCACACAGCCTACCACATAGTTTTCCTAGAGAAAGGGAGCCATTGCGGGAAATTCCACCTCTCAGAGACAGCAATCCCAATCCAGCAGCCCCATTAAGTTTCGAACAGGCAGTTGCATTAGGAAGAGGTGGTCGAATGCTACCTAGTCCAGTACCAAATGGTTACAAACCTAAGGCTACTATATCCCGTCATTCGGATTCAGATGACGACGACTGGTGCTAACACAAGGAGTTTACTCAGTTGAATGAGTAAAAATATAATAGTTGTCCCGCGACGAACGCACGCGTCGAAATACACATAAACGCTTTCGAAACTATCAAGAACCAAGATAACTTCGTACGCTATTGGCCTTTGAGGAATTGAAATTCAGGCAGTGTATCTATATTGTGCTGGACCTACACACCGGTAATGGTGAAGAAAGTGTATAAATCGAAATCTACGAACCGTATATAAAAAAGACAAAACTGTTATAAATCATGTGAACGTTTATATAAATATAATTTTTGTAAACTACTGCCACTACCAATTTGTGAATTTATGCTAAATATTATTAGTATTGTTATGTTCAGTAAAACCAAAAACCAAAAAAGCGAAACCAAAAACAATAAACTACTTAAAAATTATAAAACGGTCGCGTACGTGTAAATATTTGCGAAAAAAGATATAAAATACAAAAAATAGGATTAATTTATTATTTAAATTTTACATAAATGTAATTTATACCAATACCATATTACTCTGATATGTAATTATAAATTCTTCCCTAAAGTGCTTTAAAAACACAAAATTTACGAGAAAAATAGAAAAAATTGAGCGTTAAAATAAACCCTTTTCTTATTATTACATGACGAGAAATAGCTGATAAAATACGAATATTTCTTGGATTACTTTATGTATATAATATTTATCAAAACAAAATTGAGATTAGATGTGGTTTGTTTAATATTACAAATATATATAATTAGTTTTTTTCTGTGATATGAGCACTGTGGTTTGTGGACGTGGAATATCGTGTAGGAATTGCAATTTGTTTGTGATTCCTGTCTGTTTTAGAAACTTTTCCTTGTTAAAATTGCGTTTTAAAATATTTTGAAAACCTGCTTTATGGAATTCTCTCACCGCGATAATTTTTTTGACCAAAAAAGAAAAGAAAATAAAAATGTCGCGGGGAAGTCTATAGGGTAGCTTTACCTAGGTTACTAACAAAAGGATGCCTTATAACTCTATACCGAAGTTTACGCAAAGAACCATTAAATGCACTACGTCTCCGATATTCACATGAGTCTAGCGTGTATTTCGGTACATTAAGAAATAAATAAGTATAATAAAATAATAAAAAACTTGTAATCGTAATTTTTTATATACCTATAATTCATGTTTACGTAAACCATGCTGAGTGTAGATGACCTACAATCTGTGTAGTACAATGCACAAGTTTGACTCTGCCCCAACGTAGATGCTCGATAATTACTAACATGCATCAAGAATCAGTTGTTTCTATTATCAGCTCAATATAACTTCATTTTTTCACACAATTAGTATTTCCCCACGTAATAAACTCATATAAAGACAGTAAAACTTGTGCGTTGTTATTAGTACTAAAATAGTTAAGGAATATTCTGTTTACGTGATATTGACTATCACATAACAGTAACTTGTATTGTCTTAAAGACAAACTTTAGTAATTTGTGGAGCCCTTCCTTAAAACCGTGGTTGGCTTCCATATACCCCTACCCCATCTATTTTATTATAATTACTATCTCTGCCAATTGAACAAAAATGCGGGTCTTGTATTCAACATAACTTTAAAAGTAGCTTAGGTTGGAATAAATGCGTATTATACCCGTGAGTGTGTACCTAAGAATGTGTTTTCGTATTTGTGTGGCTTTGCGAAGCAGGCAAGCATGGTCGAATACATTTACAGATATGTCCAAGATGCTGTGTTCTTTAGTTGATAGTTTTACAGTCTTTATTATAATTATTGATAGTGATAATATTGAAATGTCCAAATTTTATATAATTCAGCAATTGTACATATAAATATAATAATATATACATACCTTAAATATATCTTATAATGATGTGTATAGTTAAGTAATCTAAATATATCTGTAAATGCATTTTGACCCGTACATACATATTTCAA
>SMLS01075036.1:0-60766 GCA_004785975.1 Popillia japonica | reverse complement strand
AAAAAAAATAGTAAGTTCAACGAAAGTTACTAAATATGATTGGTAAAATAATGTAAGTTTAAGTTTGAATACATTCTTTACTGTGTTCATAATATTTTATGAAGTTTGAAAAGAGGCAAGTTTTTATATGCCGCAGGGGTAACATTGACCCATAAGAGTAAAGCTTGAACTCTGTTATCTCATAGCATATATAGGACACAATAAATGCAAGATAATACACAGGCACTAAGTATATTGAACGTGTCATGGATTCTACTTCATCAATGATGCTCTGTGGAAACCCAAAGGGGAAAATGTATGAAATACCTATGTTATTTACAGTGGAGAACATCTATGGACAATGTGGATAGAAAGTGGATCTTCAGGGTGTACATACACCCGATCAAAAAGTGGATGGTTTAATGATGCCACATTCGAAGATTGGTTTTTCAGTTTGCTGTTACCAAGACTTAAGAAGCAAAAAGAAGTGAAAGTCCTTATTGGCGACAACTTGTCTTCCCACATTAATGTGACAGTTGGAACGCATGCCAAGCGAAAGACATTAAATTTGTATGTTTGACTCCTAACTCTACACGCCTTACACAGCCTCTTGATGTCTCTTGATGTTCCGCCCAATGAAAGCAGCTTGGAGGAACATCTTGAAAGCATGGTAGGAATCTGCTGAGGGAACTCTTCGGAAGCAGCTAATGGGGATACTAAAAGAACAGAAGGAACATTATTTGGTTTCTGGTTTTAAGAAATGCGCTATCTTCCTGTGCAATAAAAGCAAGAGATCATACATCATCTACCAAATAGAGAGACGGAGAATGAGTTAGTTGGCAATATTTTTATGGAACAATTAATTCAAAGAAGAAGTGAAGTCTTAGCTAGGCGTAGGAAATTAGGTACATTACAGCTGAAAATTTGATTGTTTTCATATTACAATATACACTGCGCTAATTAAAATACTATCTGCCTATAATTTCAGTGGATTTTGTCAAGTCAGTTGGGTAAATAAGAGGTTATTTTGGAGTTATAATGGGCCAAGATGAGTCTGAATGCATTGTACACTATGGAAATTGGAACTTGGGCCAATGTTACCCCAGATCAGGGGCCAACATTAAAAAAATATTAACTTAGATAAAACTAAAGCAACATGTTTCCAATGACTCAGGATTGTTCATTAGGTACTTCATATAGCAGCCCATATATAGTAGATACTTCATTAAAATAAATTAGTAAGCACAGTAGAGGTTTACTTTTGGAATGGTGAAAAAATTGGGCCAATGTTACCCCAGGTTGCGGTACTTTAGCCCAAATTTGTGTTTCTTTAACAGCCTTCTATAACCGTAATTTAATTTGCTAACAAACAGGTCTTCAACTACGTACTTCGTAAAATTATTCAACCATTGATAGGTAGGTAATACGTATTATTTAAAAAAAATTAGACCAGTATGCGAAAACAGTTCCAATGGTCTATATCTGAACAAATAATCGAATATTGTTATTACATTTGAGTTTCTTGTATATGGTGGTAGCACTTTGCAAATCATAGTCTCTGTGATTAATAGCCTGGACGAAGATGTACCTAATTGTTTTCTACGCCTCGTTAGTAGTTATCTACTAGCAAAGCGAAGAAAAATAATATAGCTTACCTATAGGTAATGTAGAGCTGACGATAAGATTACCAATTTTTAGAAACGTTGTGAGGAAACAGACAGTATGATCAGCTAAACGCGAAGAGGACCCGAAAGACTTTGATACCTAGATATATAGGTTTGGTCATATCTGCCAACAGTCTTAAAATCTTTCAAACTGTAGGTAAATATATTTTGACAAACTTTCCCTTAATTCCCATCATAATCATTCTGTTCATTTGCGGAAACAAACTAAATACAAATAGGTACTTACTAACATTGTATACCTATTTTGCAATAAATTACTTAGTGGTAAAGAACGTTTTCCTAAATAAGACAATCTGCTTCAAGCCGTCTACTAAAATAAACATCATCGTACTTATACAACAAATAAATTAGGCCATTACGCTTATGCGTCGTTAAAATGTACCAGCATTAATTTCCTCGGGCAATTACCACATCGTAATAACACTTAATTGGTCGTTAAAAACATAGACGGCAGAATCAAAACACAGCACTCTCGATTAATAATCCGGCTTCGACGAATTTGCACCCCGTCCGCTTTAAGTTGACGCAAAACCAACTCACCGTAAATCTACTCACAGCTAATCGTTCCCGAGCATTTACGGCTCTCTAAAATCTCGTCGGGCTCCTTTAAATAATAAATATTGTGCGTCCGTTTATTGTACGACGTTCTAAATCGAAAAATAATGAGCGAAATCCCATGACATATCTTCGAGCTTTTGAAATTTATATAAACGGAAGCTCGGACTCAACATAACACGCACACACACAACAAAATGCACCACTCTCGTAACTATCCAATTGTACTGGAGGAGGAATCCCGTCAAACGATGGAATTTTTATGGCAGCCATTTTGATGGATAGCAGCCATCATTGTTTAGTTGTTTCCCCGTGCAAGGGTAAACTCCACCCTGCATTCAATCAGTCGGGTGTTGCTTAACCCACCCCACGCTCCTCCCAACACGGCGTACTTCACTAAAAGGCATTCTGCTGCCATCTATAGGTTATTTGTGGGATTTCTTGACCCTGCAAGTTGTCGAGCTTTGGCGCTATAAAACTAAATAGTTTATGGTTTTACACCTAGAGGGTACTAGTTATTTTTTTTGTTTTTCTTTAAACTAAATTTCTTTTCGATAATAAGTTTGCTGATGCTAAGTCTACAAGTTTAATTAATTGATTTAATGTATATATATTTCTATATAATATACCCATAAGAATTGTTTAATTATTTAATGACCTCACGCACTTAGGAACAAGATGCCGTTCTAATTATACCAATAGATGGTGTGTATGTATATAGAGTTCGATGTGTAAAGTAGACCTTTCAATTCAATCAAGTCATAAATGTCAAAATTTTGACAAAATCGGTGTCGATCTGTTACGAATCACAGCTATAAATTCAAAGTGAAAATTAAGGAAACGCAGACATGTTTGCAAATGCTGTCTGTCTTGTTCGTAAGGCAAGTCAATCTTTATATTCCAGAGCTACATACGCTACTGAAGCGACTCTCAAATGTGAACCGGCCAAATTGCATCGATTCGAAAAAGGACCAAGTACCGAAGATGTATTCAAAAAAGATGAAGCTCAAGCTTTGATTCAGCAAATGTACACCGTCAGAGCGATGGAAGATGAACTAGCGTCGCTTTACAAGCAGAAAAAAAGCCGCGGCTTCTGTCACTTGTATCAAGGTCAAGAGGCCATATGTTGTGGAGTTAAATCCCGCTTGGGACCTAAGGATACGGTTATTACATCGTACAGGTGCCATCCTTGGACTGTTGTTATGGGCGCTCCTATAGTAGGTGTACTCGCAGAACTCCAAGGCAAAGTAACTGGAATATCAAAAGGTAAAGGCGGATCCATGCATATATATGCTGATCATTTTTACGGAGGAAATGGTATCGTGGGTGCACAAGTTCCTTTAGGTACAGGTTTGGGATTAAAAAATAAATATAATAATGATGGAGGTTTTTCTGTTACGGCATATGGCGACGGCGCCGCCAATCAAGGTCAAGTTGCTGAAGCATTTAATATTGCAAAATTGTGGAGTTTACCTGTATTATACTTAATAGAAAATAATCTTTACGGCATGGGAACATCTGCTCAGCGTGCTTCTGCCAATACTGATTATTATCAAAGAGGTGATCTTATTCCCGGAATACAGGTCGACGGAATGGATATCGTGGCGGTTCGCACCGCTATGGATTTCGCAAAGGAACACTTCAAAGCAGGCAAAGGTCCAATACTAATAGAAACACGGACATACAGATATCTAGGACATTCTATGTCTGATGCTGCCAATTATAGAACTAGAGAAGAAATTAAGGAGGTAAGAGACAACCGTGATCCTATTAACAAGTTTAAGAAAAAGCTTCTGGAAGCCGGGCTGTTAACGGAAGATGAAATAAAGAAAGCTAAAGATGAGGGAAAAAAAATTGTAAAAGCTGCTTCAGCGCAATCGCAAAAAGATAAAGACATAGAACTGACCGAGTTAGGTTACGATGTATATGCACATAATCTCGAAGGGCGTATTCGGCGAACTGCCGTTTATGACACAATGGAGCATAAAGTGCTTGGAAAAGTTATAAATTTGAAGTGAATGTGTAATCAAATATCAAAATTTCAAATGTAGTTTTTAATCGTATTGAAATAAATATGCTTAAAAAATGAATCTTGGCTGTGAGGATGGTAATCTTCACTGATTTTGTACTGTTAAACAATACCTATTAACAAATTATCTCATTTGAAAGCATCTGTATTATTCCCACCAAGTATGAGCGCCAAACTGCAAGTTAGGTACTTTCAACGCGATATATAGAAGCAAATATTTTTTGGGAAGGTCCAACTAGTTTCCTAGTATACAGCTTTCTGACATTCTGGCTCATGGTGTTCTATACATATCCATAAAGCTACGGCCATAATTATCCAGTTGGATAACATTCCTTCTGCTGATACCTTTACCAGGCATGCTGCCAAGGTACCCTATTAACGTCAACTAAGAAAATCCCTAAATAGATAAGCTCCTTAATGGAAGTTAACGGAAGTACAACTTCATTCTTTTTATTCGTTTGTTAACACAGTTTAGCACCGAGTAAATTGCAATTTTTCGTGTCGTACTATCCGTTCCAGTTACAATCCACACCAGCGAGATACCGCCCGAGCAAAATGGAATTTATCTATTTCCTGCGTTCAGCCAAACTCGAATACTCCAGCGGTAAGCAAAGCGATTGTTATAGAGGGAGACTTGAACGCAGATTGTTTGGGTCCGATTAAAATTCCAAGCGCACGCTATCAGAGCTCAACCGTTGTGCTTCGTGTCGTGCCCCCATCGATGCAAATCCCGGTATAGCGAAAACGTACCACCAGAAAAGCCATCCCCTTTCCACACCCGCTTCCCCCCCTCAGTCCGATTCTCCCGGTTTGCATTTTCATGAAGTGTTACACTGGTTTCTATCGATTCGGTCCAGCATTGATGAATTGTTTTCATCATGTGCGATTATGTCGACCGATTTCAATTGCCTTTTCAATGGTCCCCCGATATTCGAAGCAGTAAATCACGGGACACTATCAAACGGCGGCGGCGTTGGCGGCGGGCGGCTTCTAGCTATCACGGTCCAACAACAGTGATTGGTGGACTGAAATGGATTGTCCATTTTAATGTGTCTGATTATTATGTAATTACGGTAATACGCGCTACCCCCGGGCATGATCTCGATGTATCTGCTAATGCTTCCGATCACGATGACGTTGTTTGAAGCATACCAAAATTCTTTTACATAAATTATTTGTAATGATTTTCAAAAGGTTTGTATTCAGATTTTATCAATCTAGAATTACTGTTAAATGATGGCAGAAGTCTCCTTGAATTTTTAATATATTTGAAACTAATTGTAGGGTGCCAACTAATTTGGAATTTCTAGCTGCCAGCAAAATACTTTTCCCGTTTACTTATAATTTATCCTTTAAATTTTAAAATCTAGTGCTATGGAAGTTACCGTCATTAATTACAAACTTTAAAAACATGTTAATGTAGATCCTGCCAACCACTTCTCACCTTGACGATACTGTAGTATTGTTGGTTGCCTACATATGAAGGAAATGTCATTTTTCAAAAGTGTATTCCCTAAAATGAGAATTTAAACAATTTCTTATTTGTCGTCATTCCTGAATATATGGCTGATTATATTATATTTGGAAAGAGTACCTTTTAAACATAAATCAACGTTTAAAGAGAAAAAAAAAGAATTTGTTGGAAATAGCTACATGTCCTTAGAAAATTCTTCGGCATTTTGTACCTATCGCATTAAAAGAGGAGAATATAGAATATGCAGAATAACATCATCATAAAATCACCTATAACATACATCTTCTATGAAAAAGGAGGGTTGACCAAAACAAAATGGTTTTTTAGTAATTATCTAGAACAACATTGAAGATTTTGAATTTGGAAAAAGGAAAATGGGAGAAGAACTAATTTCAAGCACAATCTATCCTATATTTATTAGTAGTAGTCGTATTTTGTTAAAGTCATCAATAAAGCCAGGGGTTGAGAATCCCGCCGACTATGAAATAAGCGCTCTTATTCTCTTTCTTAGTGATAAAGGCGTGAAATCAGTTAAAATTCATCGTCAGATCTGTGGAGAAAACAATTTGATGCAAAAAATTGAGGAAAAGGTGAAAGAGAAGAACACACGCTTCACGATCTCTTCATTATCTTCATTTTCCGTTTTCTGTATAAAACTGTAACCGAATGCTTACATTAACTGTGCTCCAGGTGTCAAAAATGTTGACGGAGGAGCACAAAACCAAGCATTTAGGCAGCACATCGATATTCCTTGAGCCTTATGTTGCCGAAGGTGATGAATTTTTTAAACCAAATTGTCACAAGCGATGAGAAACGTGGGTGGTGTATGTTAACCAGGGTACTTACTTACTTTAAAAACACACCTCGTACAACGAACTCGATTGCATGAAAAGTATGCAACCCACCGTAGTTAGGGATAACGATCTCTTTCTAACACGTTGTATAAAAATGTTAAATGGTAAATTTTCGGTTATTTCTTAAATTTTACATTACAAGTTACACTTTTATTAGATATGCAACCCATTTAACAGCATGGTAATAGTATAAATAAAATTCCTATATAAATTTTCATTTAAGTATGTACTTACATATTGACAATTAAAATTTGACACGTTAGTTTTATTTTGTAAATAATTACAAGCAATTAATAGAATAATAATTACAATAAGTGTTGGAAATTGTTTCCGTTATCGCTTATATTATTTTGCGACTTTCTGGTTAGAAGAGTTAGGGACATTTATTTCGTTGCCAGCATACTATTTACATGATCTTACGTCAGAGCTCACATGAGTTTAGATTCTAAGTAAAAACTCTGTATATTTCTGCAGGTGAGAGGTTAATACAAAATATCTGTTTTTTTACCGACTTTAAATTATTTCCATCACCTTGTCTGGACACTTTTTACAAATAGAAAACGTCAAAGATAATAATTCTTACAATAAACATTGCTTCTACTATAACAATTGCTTCAGTACAGATTTTTTTATTTCCTGTATTGTAGAAATTGATATGTACTGGGTAAACTTCCGATATTAAGGTGTTAGAATTGGTCATGATCTAATTCTATATAATAACCACTACACAATTTCCTTGACTTTATATGTTGTCAATTCTCCCCGCGAACAAGAACTATCCACTTTTTGGGAATATTCCATTTCTTTGAAGAAAAACAGAAACGAGAATTTATGTCTATTATTTCATTGGTATATGTATAGGTATGCATGTAATTGTATATGAATTCTGAAACTAAATTTCAGAGTATTTTCCTTGGCCAATTCTCTTTCTAGGCACTCCCAGACATTCTCAATTGGATTAATTTTGTTCTTGCCAGAAATTTTTGATTTTTTTGCGGTAAGGTGAGTTGGGGCAAATGTAATATAAAATTTCATTAGTGCCAAATAAACCTTTGATATAAACACTAATTTTAATACAAAAAATCTGAAAAAAATCAGGCATGTTCTTTCATTGTAAATGTGGATATTATATATTTTTGGTAATTTTTTTTTTCAAAAAGCTATGAATTTTTTTAATGTTGCAATTATTTTACATTTACCCCATCAAATGGGGCAAATATAATAATGGTTCGCCAATTTGCTATACCCTACACATTAAATATTTTGCGGCGCAAATGTGATAAATATATAATTCGTTCATTCGTATCATATGTTTATTTATCTTCAAAAATAAAAAATATACAAGCTATATTCTGCAAAATATAGAGCAACAATTTTTTTTTCTTAAAAATGACAAACATTCTGTTTTATTTTACATCGAAGAAATATTGTAGCCACCAAATGTTATTTTAAACGTCATTGGTGACTCTCTTCTGTCTAAAATAGGCTCTAATTATGTTACGGGAGTCATCAAAATCTTGATCTTGGGCCCTCTTCTTTCTTGTGTGCGTATTCGCCAAACTGGGGAGTCTTAATACTCAAACGGTGTCTTGCTCAAAAATGAATAAACCAATCTGGCCCGGAAGCATGATCTTTGAAGGGTGTCTTTATTTGGTTAACTTTAATAAACGCCGCTACTAACTGCAAAATTTCCCTTCTAGATAGGTCAAAGCCCCATTTTTCCATCTTATTGTTAGTAAGCCCAGATGCCAGCTCTGATTCTTGCTCAGAACTCAAAACAGTCAGTATTCCTCTAGTACAATTTTTCGCACCTCTCGTGCCCTTTAAGTGACTATATATGGTAGGAAAAGGGATGTTGTAAGTTTTAAACAATTACATTACATTGATCCCTATGCCACACTTCAGTGGGGCAAATGTAATATATTAAGGTACCATGGAATATAAACAAGATTTTTTAATTGTAATTATAGAACGTGAAAAGGTATACTGTTATAAGCTACAGCTCAGTACTGCTATTTTATTGCCTTTAAAAGACTTTCAAAATCACAGAATAACGACCACTCTAGTTGCGACCTCCACAGCGCTGTTAAACATCAAGTGCCGCAATTCTGTGCTATGTCTATAAAGAATATATCCAACCCTACTAAATAATGTAATAATGTGAAAATAAGTTTATTATTTTCATGGAAGACAATTTTGGTAGATTTTAATAAAATATAGAGCCATTATTACATTTGGCCCATTTGTGCATTTGCCCCAACTCACCTTATAGCAAGGTGCTCCATCTTGCATGAACACCTTGCGACCACTGCTAAATCCTTCCTGTAACTGGAGGATCAACTTTGTCTCTATAGTCTATAATTTGAAAGGTCGCTTGATCGCTGAAGCAAAACTGCGAATGTGAAGATAGATAATAAATTATTAATATAAGATTAGATTTACGAACTTACTATTTGGCAGTACTCAATGGGCATGTCTTTAGATAAATTGGCCCAGGCTAAACGTTTTTGCACCATGTTGGGTGTCAGTTTGAGCTTTTCAATTGGTCACCAACATTTGAAGCCCATCGAATACGAATTTCTTCTTACTGTAGCAACAGATCCAGGAAAGTCTCCTGAGATCGTTGTTGTAGATGATGGGGTGGGATGCTTTTCTGTTCTAAGGGCTGACTAATGCTTTTTTGCCACAATTATTAGCCCAAGCAGCTGCCACCGGTTGATACACTTGCACTCCTTTGCTTAAACATTTGAGAGAGGATAGCGAAACCTTTGGCTATATCCTGTGTTGCGAATTAATGGGGAATTGTGATGAGGGAACCCATAAGGCAAATATGTACTAATGCGGAAGCACTACCCCATAGATTGGAAACAGCGTTTAATTTCTTCTAAACTCTTCAAGTGAGTCCAATAAAGTGAGCAGGTACTGAACAGTTCAACGCTAATACCATACATTCTCGAAACTTATATAATATTCGATTTCTTGGAACTTTTCGTTATGTTTTCCTCGAAGATACATGCCCGGTTTCTGAAACGTCAAACAGCAGTTATCTGCGTGGTATCTGGCAATTTAACAAGAACTGTCTTTGTTAAATCGCCAGATACTGAGCAGATAACTGCTGCTTGACGTTTCAGAAACCGGGCAACAGTATTGCCATTAATATGCATTACTGCATGTTAAACTTCTTTTATAGATTCTATGCAAAAGTATTAATTAATTAATATTATTAAATGATATTGCTACCATCTAATACTGTGGACTATTAAATATATTCTCTTATATTGTATGGGTATTACAGTGTTACCCGTTAGATTAAATTTAATTAATTATTTCAAATATAAGATGACGTTACTGACATCTCTGATTTTCTCACCTCCTCCGTTTGTTTACAGCAACCTCTAGAATGTAAAGTAGCCTAAAATTATAAAGGCACCTGTAACTACGTAGCATCGATACATGGCTAAGCGTAAAACCCTGTCGTACCGGCGTGATGGAAATCGACTGGCAAAAAGTTCGGCAGACTACCGACAGGGTCGCGTCAAACGCCAGGCTTCGAACTTCAGTACGCCGCTATTTTTAAAAAAGATCAATTCGAATTGATTCCCGTCGTTGTATACTGGATATAGAATAAAACTCAAATTCGCCTTGTTTTACGTCTCCGCCTTTTAAGTTGAAAAGGTTAATACAAAATTATGTCGATTGGAATTGATGTTTATTGCTTATTTATGATAAAATAATTATTTATTTTGACTTTCGTCTGATGAAATTGAATATATGCTATACGGTTAGCGCGTTTTATTTGGTCGATTTGTGTGAATAATTAATTTTGATATCTTGGGATTTGTCAACAGATTTTTTAAATAAATATTTACATAATTTGTGAAATGATAAATATGAATTTTAGCAGTTATTTATTGCAGAGTGTTTTGTAAGGTGCAACTCTTCAACCAGTGTTTTTTTTGTCGAAATTAATCCATTAGTATTATTGGCAGAAAAGATTCTAATTAATAATTAATGAGAATTATTAATACGCAAATAGGTACAACTGCTTGCAGATTTTAGCGCACATTATGAAACAGCTAGTTCTCATTAGTATTCCTACCTGCATTTTAAATCGTGACATTTAACTAAAGAGTAAATAAATAAACATTCTTCTCTGAATACGATTTTCTAGTAGTAGCTCTTCTATGCAGAAAATGACATTTCCATATTCTAAGGTATTTTATAATTTATAATCAAATTTGATCTGAAAATCACACTAAAAGTTTCAAGGGAAAGATCTAACTTTAATAAACAGAAATTAGTTCTAAGTCCTTTTAATAAAATTCTTGCACTGATTCTGTCTTATTCACTTTCCTGACCTTCCCAACCCCTTTTCTCCACGATTATTCAGTTTTTTTTTAGTATAATTTATGGAGCAATTGATAATATCGGCTAAGGAGTCACAGCATGCATAAAATACATACATTATCTCTTTGCTGTCAATGGCCTTTCAACAACAGTTCTCCACATCGTCTTCCAGATTTCAGTTCCACGCGAAAAACAATTCCAAATGTTCGAAAAACTGACCATGCAGCACCAGGTATGCTCCAGTTGAGCCCATCAATTCTAGATTCCTAATTCTTGCAACAACATCTTTGAGCGTTTGTCTCCTTAAATTTTGGAAAATCTGCTGGAGACAGTACTGGTGATAATGTTTCAGATAAGTCTTCTCTAATCGTATGTATAAGCCGAAACAACTGCATCATTGCATCTCTCATAAGAGATAACACACGACCTATGTATGTATATATAAATTAGCGAGAAATCATAAGATTAGATTAAAATCTATACAAAATATTTTGTGTAAAAATAGGTTTAACTTTTCCAAACTTCTTATTGCAAAAACAAAAGCAGCTTTTTAGACTCACCAACAGTACCATATTCTGCTGAACAACCAAAAGGCCTACAGTCCATAAAATTATGTGAGTTGATATAGTGATAAACCATTTGATAGGTCTTCCTTTGTACAATGCGGATTGCGTGATTATCTTTTCGACCCAGGAGTAAGTTTGCCAGTAGTTTTAGAGGAAGAAGCAGTAGCTATGGTTATAAGGGATCCAACTCTCAGTGTACGTCGAATCACTAGACGACTAGGAGTGCCACAAATTACAGTTTGGCGAATTTTAAAACGTCAAGACAGTGGTGTTACAAATCTGAAAAACCTGCACAGGTGGTCATCAGAAAATCCCAAAGCTATACGTCCATCTAAAATTCAACATGAATTTTCTATTAACGTTTGGGCGGCCTATATCGATGACCTGTTGATTGGTCCTGTCGTTCTTCCTGGAAGGTTAAATTCGAATCTTCAATTTCTTATTGATTACCTGCTAGGTCTTTGAGAGGATATCCCACTGAATGTTCCGCAAGACATGTGGTTGTACGTGGATGGAGCATCACCACATTTCGGAATTGTCGAGGAGGTCCTGCTGCATGGCCATCCAGACTACCCGTCGTTAATGTCCTTGATTTTTATTTATGGGGGTACATCAAAAAGTTAGTCTACGCGCAAGTTTCAAGCGCAAGAGAAGAGATTTATTCGTCTGGCTGCCCGAGCAAATCCGATAAAACAAGTATGAAATTCGGATAAGTACTTCTTCTGTTGACTTACGAGCACAAACTTGCATTCAACAAGGAGGTGGATATTTCGCTGTCAATGACCTCAGTTCTCCACGTCGCCTTCCAGATTTCAGCTTCATAAGAAATACAATTCCAAATGTCCGAAAAACTGACCATGCAGCTCCAGGTCTGCTTCAGTTGAACCCATCAATTCTAGATTCCTAATTCTTGCAACAACATTTTTGAACGTTTGTCTCCTTAAATTTTGGAAAAACGTTTCAGATTGTATGTATAACCCGAAACAACTGCATCATTGCATCTATCATGGCTGGTTTATTCACATGAGATAACATAACTGCAGCAATCCCACAATTCCCGATTTTATTTGGTCACCATACATATTTTTATAGTTCAGTATTCATTTCAGCAGCATTAGCAAATTTATTGAAATTTTATTACTTTTGGTCAATAGTACGTGTTCTAAAAACATTATCTGACCAAATTTGTGAGCTATACACATCATTGAATATACTGGAAAAGGTTGTTAACTCTGAATCCGAAAAATCTTTTTTGTTGGTTATGTATGTTTCGATATAATAATTTGGAACAATGACAACTTCATTCTAAGTGATAGCGACAAAATTTCCTGTGAAGACGAACTTACAATTGGTGGTTGGTTTAATTCTAAAGTTGTGCAATCAAAGCTACCTTTTGCAGTACCTATGTATGGCCAATATTAGTTACCGATAAAAATTAATAAAATACATTGCCGATTTATTACTGGCGTTTTCTTCTTTCTTTTTAGAAAACTAAAACAAAATTGAAAAGGAGTAACTCCTTGGAAGTAGTATTTGTACAGTCACTGTATGGCATTATCACTGCCTCGTAATTTTGCAGAATTAGTATTTGCCAATTTTGTTTTACAAAGAATAGTCACAAATATTCAGTGGATCTCTTGGTGCCGAAGTAGAACTCTAGATCACTATCACCCACAGGACACCAAACACTTGGATAAATGCCAACGCGTTTCGTAATGACAGCATTGCTGTCGAAACGCGTTGGCATTTATCCAAGTGTTTGGTGTCCTGTGGGTAATAGTGATCTAGAGTTCTAGAGAATAGTCAAAAATAATTGAAATTTTCAAGAAAATTTGATGAAACACATAATACGTCACATGAAAAATTGTTCAGCTGCTGTCAGATTAGAGCGCAAGTACGTTGAATAGCTGCCAGATCATAAAAAGCTGCTCAGCTGATTTCAATTGCAAATTCAAGTAATTTATTTCTGATAGTTGAGTGTAGGCTTTCACGGCCGTAATCCATAGGAGATATATTTTCTGGGTGTTGCCGCATAACTGATTTTTGGGTTGACGTTTCGCTGATCATGCTGTCAGCTTCTTAAGAAGTCAAACAGTGTTTTTCCAAGGCTGTAAAATCTTTTGGTTCATCCATCTCTAATATCTAAAATCTTTCTGCCAATTTTCATAAGTTATACCAACTAGAAAATACCAGTGAACTTGGTTTTGCACCTATGTATTTCTTATTTTTTTACTATCTGTTTCTTATTTGTTTACTTTTTGTTTTTACTTCCCTATTTTTGGGATATCTTCCTGCTTTAGCTTTGCCTCTTTTTGATCTAACATAACCTCAGTTCTGAACATTTTTTAACCGGAAAACTTACTCGGGGTAATTGCATCACTACTCATTGTAATATAAAACAAAATTAGCTGCTACGTTTTTTAACTAGGAAATTTTCCAAATATTTAGGAATCCACTTCTGAAAGACTTAGACGTTTGTTGTACAAAATTTCCTGAACCAGCTGAAAATCAGATATTTGAATTAACACGGTTAAACCCCTCCACGTCTTGCCTTTTAATTAGAACAGTTTGCGACAACAGAAAACATTTTTTTTATCCTCGCCTTCCTTTCTAAACGAATTCTAACGGTTTCCGCAACTCCAATACAGATTTTAATGACCAAGTTGCATAGGAAGCTTTTAGAAATGAACCCACTTCGTAATTGGTTTAATATTTAAATGAGATTTACAAGTAAATGTTGGCAATAGCCTCCTAGGAATGAACTTTTAATTTAATCAAAGAAGTTAGCGCTCCGGGGTGCCGCTTTGAGTTTTGCAACGCGGTTCGCAATAGCACCACCACACTCTGGTGGGGCGCCAGAAGAACGTTAAAGGGGACGAGTGGGGCGAGGGTGTTGGAATAACAACGACGGCGACGGTCGTCGCATCTCGACGCCCGGCTTTAGACATTAATGCTCTAGGTGAAAATGTCTCGGTTCCAGTGGTTAGGGTGGCACTAACCTGTCTGCGCTTAACGCCAATTAATATTCACAAGCTTTGTATTGTTCTCGGGGCCAGGGCACATAATAGGATCGTATCCCCCACGACCAAAGGATACCGTAAATTACGTCTGGGGGTGATGATGTCAACGCAACGCTCCCTGGTCCCAAGTTCTGCTTGTACGCGGGCCTGTATTTAAAAAATGGCGGTGTAATTTAATTAGTTTTCGTTTTTAATCAATTCTACTCCCGGTCAAATTATCCCTTAGATGTGATTGGATGCATGCAGTCCACAATAGGAAACTGCTGTCAAATGTAGGGGAAGTAACGATGAAATTGGGGAACCTGTTGAGGTCTTTGATTTAGTAGTTCTATAAGAGTACAATGACACTTCGACAAAAAATTAATTTTCGAAGCAAGTGTAGAATCGTAACGAAAATAAATTAATTTGGAAATCAGGAATTGAAGCCAATTTTTAAAAGGAAATGTATGATGGTCAAAACATTTTGATGAAATCCAATCTGTAGTTTCTAGTTGGGAGCAGACTGATTAGTCAATATGCACTTAACGCTAAAAAAGAATCAAGATTGTGCTTTCTCGTCAACATTAGATGAATTACCACAAACAAAAAATACCACGACTGATGGCGCTGGTATTGAGGGAGAACGGCGAAAAACCTCGATCATTCCGAATGCATCTTAGATGGAATCTAATGCGGACTGTAAACTAATTGCATCCACCCACGGATTCGCTGGGGTATAGGACTGCGACACGCGATTTGTCAAGCTGAAAGGTTCCGCACACATGCAATTCGTTAACCACGAGAGCAGCCAACGTGACGCCGTCGCCATGAACGCAGTGGAGAAGCAGCAGCGGCAATTCTACAACAACAACACGGCGCTGCTGCTTTTTGCCAGGGCATCGGGCATTTTTTAAACCGCAGACATGTTTTGATGTACTCTCCTCTTGACTCATTCTACGTTTTCGTTTTGCAGTTCGTCCTCTTTTTCTACCGTCCGCACGACCGACGTTGTGTCACAGATTTATGAGCGACCTCTCTCGTTCTTTAGACAGAAATACTACTTAGCAGATGAATGTGAAAATGACTTTTGACACGACGTTTTATTTTTAAGACTGTTCGTTGCCGACCTCGACGACCACTAGATGGATATTAAATGGATCCTGGGCATCGTTAGAAAGTGGGTGTGCGATGCATTTATATCTGCATCTTTGATTCGGGAAAGGTTGACGTAATTAATGCGGTGTTGATTGGAAGATTAAAGCGAATCGACACCGACATATATTAGGATTTACATCGTGAAAAGTCAAACACCGGAGATGCTAGTATAGCAGCGGGTATATCTTAAGAATGTAAACATTTTTAGTTGTCAAAGCATCTACTACAGCGAACTATAGACGCCGTTCACTTTGATTGCTTATATTATTCCTGTATATCTGGCTACAGGAAACAAACAAGCTAACTACGTGATGTTTCTTCGTTAAATGATTCGATCGTGTTGTTACAATAGAGTGGCTGGTATTTGGTGTATCTAGATTCCATCTGTAATATATTATATTTGGCTTTTCTTTATGCCAGTAAATGTCACGAGATATTATTACAAACTGCCTTTCGTAATGTTTTCAGAGGCTTCAACTCCAAGCTTGTAATAATTGTAATAAATACAAAATTTTCTCCATTTATCATGATCAAACGTGAGCTTTATTGATTTGGTCTTTAGGAAAGATGAAGATAGGCCACCACCTGGTTTGTGGTGAAACCTCCAGACGAAGTTTGAACGTGGAGGCTTGGCGTTAATTGGCCCTTCATGCGATGCATGCAACACCCCAGTTTCAGCATGGACACTCCTAAAAAGTACGGTAAACTAATCTTTATTCTTGATCTTTAGAGTATTGATGGAAAACAAGCGAGCGGCTTAGCTAAGTAGGGGGTCAAATGCTTCTTCTATAAGACCGCTTCTGGTAGATTATGGGAAGATACAATATAAGACAGACGCAGAATGCTACTGCCCAAAACCAAATCATTCAGTTGGCAATTTTTGAAAAAAAAAATACTGGGAGATGTTATCTCGAAGAGTAACCAAGTATTTCTAGCTGAAAATCCACTTATTCAATTTGACGTTGTGTCTACAATCATATACTTAGGCCATTAGAATGAGAGGAATCACTCTTCTTTGTATTAGGTCATTGCAAAGAGTTGTCGAGATGATAGCGATGATAGCTTAAAGAAACGTAGACGTTGTTTTAGATTACATATGCTGTAAAGAGTTTGAGTTACCTGAAGCTGCAATAAGTTTATAGCTTATAGTATAAAGAACCACCTATTTTATATCAAGGTTTGATTTAGCTTAATTCTATTGGTGCAGAACAACAACAAACCTGAATAATTAAAGCAATAAAATATAAATCCTCCCACCACATTTACCTACTGATGAACATTCACCAACTTCTTAAACATGACCTATATATAAATTATTGATAAATCATAAGATTAGGTTAAAATCTATACAAAATATTTTGTGTAAAAATAGGTTTAACTTTTCTATACTTAACAAAAATCTTATTACGAAAGCTTATAAAGAAATATATAGAGAAAGCAGCTTTTTAGACTTACCAAGAGTACTTACTATACTCGTATTATATTCTGCTGAATAACCAAAAAGCCTACAGTCCATAAAAATTATGTGGGTTGGTATGGTGATAAACCATTTGCCAGGTCCTTTGTACAATGCGGATTGTGTGATTATCTTTTCGACCGACGAATAAATTTGCCAGTAGATTTAGAGGAACAAGCCTTAGCTATGCTTATAAGCGATCCAACTCTCAGTGTACGTCGAATCACTAGACAACTAGGAGTGCCACAAATTACAATTTGGGGAATTTTAAAACGTTAAGACAGCGGTGTTATAAATCTGAGAAACCTGCACAGGTGGTCATCAGAAAATCCCAAAGTTATACGCCCATCTAAAATTCAACATGAATTTTCTATTCACGTTTGGGCGGCCCACATCGATGACCTGTTGATTGGTCCTGTCGTTCTTCCTGGAAGGTTGAATGAGTATCTTCAATTTCTTATTGGCCACCTGCTATGTCTTTAAGAGGAATGTTCTGCAAGACATGTGGTTGTACATGGATGGAGCACCACAAAATTACATCAAAAAGTTAGTCTACGCGCAAGTTTCAAGCGCAAGAGAAGAGATTTATTCATCTGGCTGCCCGAGCAAATCCGATAAAACAAGTATGAAATTCGGATAAGTACTTCTTCTGTTGACTTACGAGCACAAACCTGCATTCAACAAGGAGGTGGATATTTCGCTGTCAATGACCTTTCAAGAACAGTTCTCCACATCGCCTTCCAGATTTTAGCTTCATAAGAAAAACAATTCCAAATGTCCGAAAAAACTGACCATGCAGCTCCAGGTCTTCTGCTTCAGTTGAACCCATCAATTTTAGATTCGTGATTCTTGCAACAACATCTTTGAACGTTTATATCCTTAAATTTTGGAAAAACGTTTCAGATAAGTCTTCCCTAATTGTATAATCCGAAACAACTGCATCATTGCATCTATCATGGCTGGTTTATTTACATGAGATAACATAACTGCAGCAATCCCACAATTTACGATTTTATTTGGTCACCATACATATTTTTATTGTTCAGTATTCATTTCAGTAGCATTAGCAAATTTATTGAAATTTTACTGCTTTTGGTCAATAGTATGTGTGGCAAAATCATTATCTGACCAAATTAGTGAGCTATACACATCATTGAATATACTGAACAAGGTTGTTAACTCTGAATCCGCAAAATCTTTTTTGTTGGTTATGTATATTTCGATATAATAATTTGGAAAAATAATTCTTGTTATAGCGACAAAGTTTTCTGTGCAGGCGAACTTACAATTGGTGGTTGGCTTAATAAACGCGCAAGTTTCAAGCACAAGAGATGAATTTTATTCATCTGGCTTCCGAACAAATCCGATAAAACAACTAAGAATATCGGATAAGCACTTCTTCTGAAGGCTTACGAGCACAAACCTGCATTCAACAAGGAGGTGCACATTTCGAAAATAATATTAATTGATCGCTTTTAAATAAAATCAGTTTGTATTGATTTTAGGATTACATTTTGCTTCATGATATGACAATCCCATTCATAAATCTGTAGCCTTGAAACAATTAGAAGTGGATATAGAAGTTTTGCGTTTTTATTACTTGAAATAAAGTGTACTTCACACTCCTAAAATTTGATTATAACGTTGCCTTATATTTTCAACAATCTCATACAGTCGTTAGGCAATATTTCGGTACCGGTGATGTGCAGAGACGACTTAGTTGATGAGGTGCAATTGAGTGGGCTGGCAAAATTGTCCAATGTGTTGGGATATGTAAACAGATTAACTTACACAAAGGATTTAGGTATATTTTGAAATGCAGATGATTCCTCTAGAAATGATCTATGATTAATTTTGAGCACGTGTTGTAGTGAAAAAAACTGTAAATTTAGGCTTGAAAATGGCACAGTTTTGGACGTTGATTACCGTGATCATGATTATGATTTTGTCTTTGGCAAGAGATAATTTACCGCCCAGAAAAATGAATAGCGTTGTAGGCCACCTACAAAAACCTACAAAATGTAGAACTACAAGATGTAGAACCAACAATGTTGGCGTATATGTGTACATACATATGTAACGTTTACATAAACTAAATATTATTCTAGTAGGCAAGATACAAAAACATTTCAAAAATACATATTTATTATTTGTGCCTTGCGCAAAACGGAATTTCATTTGAATAGTTTCGGAAAAACATTGCGCAAAGTCTAAGTAGTCGCAGACTAAAGGTTACATTGCTGTATGCGTTGGCTGGCATTTCAGAAATTTCAAACACGCTTACACATGTTTACGTGTTGTCTCTTTACATGCATCGTCTGTATAACTGCGATTCTGGGTTCTATACATTCTATACTGAATCCGATATAAGCATCTTATGTAGATGTATGTACTTACATACATAAGTTGTATATAAATGTTGGGAAGACAAATGTCTATTTTTAAAATTACGTTACACATATTAATATTATTGTGAATGACGTTTCCGTATATAACGCTTCGAGATAAGCTGTTTGTCACTTGCCATCTTTGTGCCTGAGAGGCAGTAAATCAACAGCTGAAGTAGGTTTTGTTGCCGCGCATATATTGTCGTTGTTCTTGCCTTTTTTTTCCCTGTCGCACTTTTAATTAACATTCTCGTCCTACGGTATATACTTAATAAGTTTCTTTTGTACTGAAGCGTTGCCAATCCAGAAATGGTCATTTTCATTTCAAATACAATGTTTCTCAGCTGTTCACTTAAACACAACAATAAAATAGGCATTTATTATCAGCAGGCTAAGAATTATTCAATAATAAATTGAATTATAATTGAAAATGTTCTAAGTAACATATGTATGTGTGTGTCAATAGCCCTTTAGCAGCATCCTCTTTCATTTTATTTTTGATTCTTTTTTGCAATTTAGTCACTATAGTGACTTCAGTATTGCTAACTCATCTATGTATATTAGTAAATAGTCGCTCTAAGTAGACTGTAGTTGGTGATGCAGTGTGCTGATACTTATTGGGCCATTGGGCACGAGGATTCTTTTAGTTCTCATGCAAACTGGTGCAAGATGTTTGATTAATGGATTCTCTCACCTAGCACCCTTTCAAGGGTTGTCTTGACTAGTGCCGTTTTGTACACACTTATAGTGGGAATTGACAAATATTTATGGCGCTAAATTTATGACGTACTAGCACTGGATTGGATTAGAGCTGCGTAGGCAATGTTCGATTGGAGCAACTTTACTTCGAGTCAACGCTCTTAAATTGGTGATTGGAGACAAATGTCATCTCGAAGATGACTGCAAAACACATTATGTACGGCGTTCATGATAGTCTCTCCCCCTCTTTATGGAAATGGCAGCGGAGGAAAGATTACCTTTAGGAAGAAATGCCTTGGCAGTTAGAGGAGTTGATCGAAAGTCTTCATCTGCTTGCCAATTTCACGTTTCCGCCGCTAGAGGGATATAAACACCTAGGAATGTCATTGTTTGGAGAAGCATCTACCGTCTTGTTGTCCGAATAGGGGGTTTACCTGTAGTGTGTTAACCAGATATGAACTTAGATTAGATTAGGGGTTGGGGTGGTGCTACAGGCCTCTTTCACCGCGACCTTCCATGTCTGTTGTGATCCCCATTAATCGTAGAAGGCGCCAGTTAACTTTCCCCTCTTCATGAGGCTTAACGTCTTTGAGAGCGGCTCTTTAATGTAGTTATCCGCTGTGGGAATGTTAGACAGCTTGCAGAATGTTATACATATGCCTATTTCGTCTACCTGTTAGCAGACCTACTATTATTTTGACAGCTTTTCTGACTTTATACAGCAGGTCTCTAGTGAATTCAGGCTTCCGTTCTTTTAGGGACTCTTTTGCGTGTCTTTGGCCTGGTGATTTTTGCCAGCATTCCTTGAACTTCTCATGTATCCATTCGTTGTTGCACTTGCTAATATGCGATTTGGTGGTGCCCAAGGATGGGTCAAGCTCGACGAATTGCCTTAACAAACCTGGCCTGGCCAGATCGTCTGCCGCCCCATTTCCCTTAACGTCCTTTTGGCTGGAAACCCAGGCCAAAGTTAGTTTCCTTTTAGGAACCCACCTCGTTTAAGGCATTTACGCAATTCTAAACCAGTTTGGAGTCGACACTTTCTGAAGTAATCGCTTTATGTGTTGCCTAACTGTCTTAGAAGATAGCGACGTCTTTACTGGTCTCAGTGTATCTTTCTACTCCTCTAAGGCAATGGTGAATTGCTGCTACCCCAGCTTGAAAGACCGCTGTGGTTTTGCCGAAGTTTGTCGAAAAAGGCTTTGGAGGCTTTCTTCCGGCGATTAACTTATTTACCTTTCTGTATTACTACATACAATAAGTGTGCCAAAATAGAAAAATGTAGGTATAAAAAATTGCAAAAATATAAGGATACCCTACCAGAGAATTAAATTGCGAATCCAAAATCAAAAGTAGAAAATATTGGTCTTCCTGGCGTTATAACGATGCTGACTCGGCATGTGTGTAAAAGAGTTGTGATCGAGATATCCATAGAAAGAGATGGAGATTCTTAGACCAAACAATTACGTGTGTGTTGTCAATTAAGTTACCTCATATGGCAATATAAAATAGCATAAAATAGCTACTGTAAAATTTTGCCCTTTCATCCTCCACCTTTATTTTGGACACGTTCATTAACTTACAACCTAACGTTTTATCGTTGCTTGCACTATTAGTACACTAAACCTCCGATATGGCAAGCCTGTAGTTTTGTAAATTATATTTTGGAGATGCATCAAAACTGAAGACCACCTTGCCGAATTTATATAACAACAGTATCAAAATACAGTAAATTGCCGCAAGAGATTATGTAAATACAATAAATATGTAGTTCAAACAACACTGGTGAATATAAATGAAAACAATTGTGCGAAGCTCTATAACTCATAATAATAATAATAATAATAATTTTGGCATTAATAATCTTCAGTCTTATTTTATTCGTATAAGTGCTTAAATGCGGTTTATTCGGTGTAATGGAAAGTCAATAACAAAATAAATATTCATATTATAAAGTGTATATCCAAGGGGAATTAGTAAGTAGCACTCTACAAACTAAATTAAAATAATTCCATACCAACTCAGAAATTTTTGTAAAAATTCTGATTGATTTTGAGTGGTCAATGTGATGATAAAACATTGAATAACCGCATTACGGTGGTGCATCTGAATGACTAGAATTCACGGTCATCAAATATATAGCATGCGTTGAAACATGGGAAGGAAATAACATGGTAAGACGTTGAGTAAAAGAAATGTGTTTCTAGTTTAAGACTAACAGCAGAAGCAGCTATGATAGTTTCAGTACCTACCATGTCTAATTGCAGTAAAGAAATTTTTACATATCCTCAAGATTTTTGCAACCATTAGCTGTTAGAAGCAGCCACGGATTTCAGCATGTGCATGTTGGAATTTTTTACGTACCTACCCTAAAATCTATATACCTAATAGAAATAGGACAATTTGGTGTAGTGCTTCTACAAATACAGAAAGCTTCGAAAGTTGGAATTGCAATTCCTGCGATTAAACGTCTGATCAACAGGTTTAACGTTCTTCCGAAAAGAATGCTGTGTCTGGTCATTACAACATCATGGTTTCTGAGTAACGCTCAAAGCTGGATAGTAGGCCAACAGCTCATTTCATAAAGAAGTAAATTTATTCTGGAAATGAAGACATCTGGAAGTTACTGCCATAAATGCCATCCTATTAAGTTTTTCGTAGATTCTAAAACAAAATCTACGTGTCTGGAAAAGCCTAGGCTAATAGGTTTTTGTTACTTGAAATGCTTAGAGGCCGTAAGTTACAACATCTTGATACCTAATTTATGTCTTCTCCGATCTTATATACGATGTCAGCCAGTATTTGACTATTCTCGTTTTGGAAAATGTAAGACTCAATACGCCCTCTTTGAGGAGTTATAGAAGTTGAGTCTTTATTCTTAAGATATTGTTTAGATCAACGCAAAAGAGGCGCTCTTCATGGCTTGATAAGTTCATAGTTGTCAGCCATTATTTGGCAACTCTGGTGTTAGAAAACATACAGCTACAATCCCCTTCTCTTTGCCCGGCCAAAATCTATAATTAATACTGAATTTCTCTAGATGCATTGCAGATTCTTGAACTAGAAGATGTGCTTTCTCGTTGAAGACAATTTGGATAGTTTTCCAATTATTCGAACAATCAAATTTCACTACGATCACTAAATGGGTATCTAGATGATACCTTCTTGACTTAGCTTTGAATTTAATAGAAATATATTTTATCCAGATAATAGGGTGGCTTGATAATTGACTTGGTTCACACACTAATAGAGGGTTCAAATGTAATCTGTATATGTTTAGGCATAAAGTGTCGTTCCTATGAGTTAATATTCTCTGTTCTTAAGACATTCTGACAATAATTCGTTGTTTGACAGTTACTTAAACAGAAGTGTTTCGAGCAATAGCGAAAAATGAATAAAGTTGGAATTCAATTCTTTGATCTGGAAGGGTAAACAGCGAAGGAAATTCATGAGATGATTTTACCTACATTGGGTGACTCATGATTGTGTCCGACTTTGGATAAATGAGTTTAAGCGTGGCAGAACAAGCATTAAAGATGCATCACGTGCTGGAGCTCAGACATTAGCTGTGACGCCAGAAATCATTGATAAAGTCCATGATTTGATGTTAGTCGATAGAGGAGTGAAAGTATCGAGTTAGCGGATGCTACAGGCACCTCAACTGGGCGAGTTCACTTGCATAAAGAATTGCACATGCAAAAACTATGTCTGCCGATAATTGGCAAGCATTTCAGAAGAATGTAGTACAGTTTTTTATCGTTTTATGACAATGGACGAAACTTGGATACACCACTACGTCCTGGGTTTATTCCTGAAACTAAAGTGGTGGCAAGGCGAAAATTTGAGTCCAATGAAGAGGTCATACAGAAAGTAGATCAGTAATTTGAAAACATCAAAGAAATTCATTTCCATGAAGGAATCGCGAAGCTGGAGAAACGTTGAGGCAAGTGCGTTGAAATTCGAGGGGACTACATGTGTCGAAAAATAAAGTGCGTTGCGAAACTCAAATTGTTTTCTTTCATAGTAAACCAACTTAATTATTAAGCCGCCCTCATAAGTATGTAGTAAGTGCAACAAATATTAGTGAGGAAATGTTTCTTGTCAAAATTTTTATATCTGAAATTATAAATAATTTTAAAACAGTACTACAGTATTAGACTAAAATAAATATTCTCAATATACATAAATTTAGTTTCACAATATGACCAACTATTGTTAGTAAAACTGAAAATGTGTTATCTGTCTAAAGTCATCGAGATATTTGGGAAAACATCTTTATTATTGTGACATTAAGTAACGTTTTATACTTCAGTAATCTATAATTGACACAATGAGCATGTGATTCTCTTATAATTCTGTCAAAAATGTATCTAGGTATTTATTGTTAATAATTTTGTCACTATTCCAAAATTTAATTAAACTTTGGCACCATTATCAGGAGATATACAAACATCTACAAAATAAAAATAAATATTGATAAATAAATATTAATAAACATATTTGATTGCAAAATCCATTACCTGAAACTAAATGCATTTTTTTTGTATCAAAGAATGTGGAAGTCTATTAAGAAGAAGCCTATTAAAGTAATATTATACGAGGCAGATATTTGTCTTTGCTGCCGGGTCTTGAACGCAGGTGCATCTTTATAGTTATAAACATAGGAAATGCAACCATCAGGGCATGAAACCTGGAACGTGATTATACGATTCGTTTTTCTTCTACGATATAATAACCTTACCAGTTTAAATTACGTATTGAACATGCTTCTAAGGAATTAAAATAGCTCAAATACCTCCATGCTTCGGCTAGCACGTAAACGAAAGTCTAATTACACGAAAAAATGCTTCTCGTTAAGCGATAATAAACTTAAACCTAAGAAAAAATATTTGCGCGTACATATCTGGTAAATTCTCCTTTAAATAATGTCTTATTTAGGTTTTATTGTATATATTTTGGCTGCTAGGCAGATTGGGTTGTAAAGGTGTTAGTTTCATTTTGGAAGCAACTGTATACACCGCATAGATTTTGTTAAAATCGATCAGTTTTGCAGCCTAAATTTTTTATTTATAGAAAATGTAATTTTGCTATTCCATAATTTCATTATTTCTCTTTTCTTCATATAATAACTACGACGATGCAACCTGGACATTGCGTTGGATATACAGCCGTTAAAACGAGTCACATGTTCGGCATAGTTGCGAGCATAAACTTCTTTCCTCGTATTTAAGTCAGGCGAATGACATTTAAATTGCTGTATGGCAACGCTTTTTTCTCTTTTTTTTATGAAACATGCCTCTCTAACGTCGACTATGAGATTCCGGGGATTTATGAAAAGTCATAAATATTTAGTAGCGCACCGCATTTTATATGTGTCGTGGTTTGATGTGAGAAAACTGATAACAGAATTTTATGTTGTCGGATTCATTTCCGCATTGTAATTGTTTTCATTTCGTAATTTCGCAACCTGCGACGACTGTACGTTTCATCTAACCTCCTTTGATCATTCTAGCTGCATGTAAAGAGGAGTTAGATTTATTGATTAATAAAATCTGCGATGAATCTATGATACGTATGTTGTACATCCAGGATAAGATTAGAATTATGTGCTTGCGCTAAAAATAATAAAGATTTTATCTGTTCTTTAACAAGAAAACTAGCCAATTCCTATGACTGCGCATATTCAAATTCCAGATTTACGTAACTCAGAACCGTACGAGCACATTTCCATGTAACGATGTTCTAAGAACTACAAAAAGAATGAAGATCTCGTTTAGATTACCATCGTGTATAGTAGCCCGCTGCTTTTCGGTGTTCGTTAAAGAACTAGTTGCGCATTGCCCTCTGACATCGCAATGTTTAACATGTCGAATAGTCGACGAGAAAGCCGATTTTGTCTTTTGAACTAACCGTCTACACCTCGTTGTCGACCATGTTACCATTACCTCGCACATACTTCAGCTATGCAGGTGTGGTTAATTCTCATATATCGTGCTGCACATATCTGATACCGGTCTTCTTATTACAATGAATTTAAGAGGAGAAGTAGTAGAAGAAGATGTTAGAAGGAATTACGTGTGTTTCCATGCAATTACGCTTATAATTTTAATGTTTGGCAATTTGGACACTTTTTAAAACTTGAAGAATCTTAACGGCCTTTTGATTGTTTGTTTGATGGTTCTGCAAAGGATGATTCAAATTGTATTATCTATTCATACAACTGCCTTTAGGATCTCGTGTTTCTACAGTCTTCCATCATAGTACTTTTTTTTGGACCACCATCTTACCACCTTTGATCATGTTATGGTCCTTTCCGAATGATCTTCTAGCCCCCCTCCTCCTCTCCCCTTCAGTGTATATTCCCAATATATTTTACTTCGATTAGGACCACAAATCACAAACAACCTACCATTAAGTATCTAGCGTTTTCAAAAGAAGACTTCCTCGGAACGCTTTGAAACTGAGACATTCGGCCGGGGCTTTCTTCTTAGACTATTCCCATGCCTTTGACTCAGTGTGGCATGATGACTCTTGAAGATGAGGCGCTACGGCATAAATCCGAACTTAGTACTCCTTATCCAATTTTACCTCAGTGACCGGACCTTTCTCATTAAGCGACTTGGTGAGGTCTCGGCCCTTAGGCCTATGAGAGGCGGTGTCCCGCAGGGATCCCTTTTGGGGCCCGAACTATTCATCCTTTACACTGCAGATATGCCTCGTTCCCCGGACATGAGGCTGGCAGCATACTTGGATCACCCGGCTCTCTACACCACCTCGAGCAATGACGCGCTCATATGCCGCAGACTCCAAAGCTCCGTAGACTCCGTGATCGAGTGGTCCAAGAAATGGCGGCTCCGAATTAATCCGTCTAAATGTGAGGTAATCCGTTTTTCGAGAAAGCGAAATCCCCCGCGACCAACGTCTCAGTCGGGGGTGAGCGCCTCCCTTGGCGCCCACAAATCCTGTATCTAGGTATCATACTGGATACCAAGTTGATATTCCGGCAGCATTTTTCGAGTGTGATTGCTAACTTCCTTCGGGCGAGGGCCGATCTGTGTCCACTCCTCTGTAGTAAAAGCTTGCTCAGCTTAAAAATCAAACTACTGATATACACGGTGTTTCTCCAACCGATTTTCACCTATGGTGCCCTAACCTGGGTCCATTGTCAGCATTTCCCAAATTAAGCGCCTTAACACGCTTCAGAACAGGGTGCTCCGAATGATTGTCTGGTTCATGTCCAACGCCCAGATCGATAGGGATCTGGCAATACCATCTCTTAAGGAATATGCTTTGGAACTGGCCAGAAAAACCATCGACAGGGCTTCTCGGTCGGAGAACCCGCTTATAGAACATCTTAGGGCGTTGGACCCGTATAGGCTCCTGCCACCCATTAATGTAAGAAGGATCCTCAACGAAGCCTGATAAACCCTGGCTAGAAGAGCCTACATTGTGAGGACCCGAAATTTTCTATTCTCACTCGGAGCGGCCTGTGACCGCCAAATTAAATAGGAGATAAGAAGGTTAAAGGACCGAATGGTTCAACCTTGGTTTAAACTGAAGATCTTAGAAAAGACTTCCTCACATTTCAGAATATTTTACATCTATACTAATGATGATAAAAAGGCGACAGTAGAATGCAATTTGTCTACAAAATTTGGTGTTAGATCATCCTACACTTTGAAGTTTTTTTAGAAGTATGCAAGTAGTGCAATGTTTTCAATGTTTTTCTAAAAATCAGAAAATCGAATTTGGTCAATATGAGGACTTCCCGATTAGTATTTCTTCCATTGCTGATCAAATTCGGAGATTTAAATTCTAAGAAACTGTATTCATAGAGTATACACTTTTTCGTCTTTAGTGTTTAATAAGAATTGGTACAGTGTTTCCTACAAATTATAGGCATTTTTTTGTTTCTAAGGGTATACTAATTAGAAAAGACATATTGGTCCACATATTGGTCCATTTGCTCTGTAAACGTTTGAGTGACTGTTCTTAATATTCTTAGTTTTTAAGTTGACCGAATTCGCAGGAATTCTTGATAATTTGAGAAAATAAAGTGTAGAAGAGGGGTGGGAGTATATTTTTAAGGAAGATGTTCTATTAACAGAAGTTTTGTGCACATTTTTTTATTGGATTATACTGGAAATTAAGATCTAGTTAAAAAGTTTGTCTTTGTTTGTTTTTCAAATTTTTCCATCAGAAAATTCATTTTCTCGTTAACGTTTTGAGTGAGGGTTCAAGCTTTCTCCTTACTTTGTTCTTCTGGAAGTCGTTGTGTTCTCCTTACTTTTCTCGTCAGGAAAGTTCAAGTTTTTGGTATTACCTATGCTATAATTATTTTTCGTATTTTTTCTAATTTTTTTTTATAGTTCTTGATTTCTGTTCTAATTTTTTATTCTAGTCGCACTTTTGCAAAGCAACAAAAAGTCCGGCCTTCATTAGAATTGAGTTTATTTTTTCAAAACATTGTTGGAGCTTTGTCTTTGATATTTTCAAACTAAACTAAACAGCTAGCAAATATCGGATTAACGTTTTTAGTTAGGGTCCATCCTTTGTACTTCCTTTGTTCTTCTGGAAGTTGGTGCGTTTTCACAATCCCTAATTCTTCGATCAAATTGCGGTATAGGATCATCAAGTAAAAAGTTAAATTTGCCAAAAGTTGTTAAGGTTGGTTTGAAAATTAAAATGCTAAACCTCATATATCATTGATCAATTGTGTTTGCATTTAGGCTTTTATGGATAGTGGAACAATCTTGAAAGCAGATCTTTTCAAAAACTAAATAGGAGACCAATGGTTATCCAATACCGTCTTATCTAAGTTGAGTTTCAACACTGGCAAATTGTTGTGGAAATATGAAAACAAATGGAAGTTCCACCGCTATTGATGACACCAAAAGCTCTAGTAATGTATGCCTTTCCTTAGATAATGGCTTTGGCAATTCGTTTTGGGCCGATTATAGGAAATGATTTCTCTACTGTAGTAGTAGATTAAACTGTTTGGGTTTATGCTGCAGAAAATTTCTCGATACAGACCTCATATGTCGTTGATCAATTGTGTTTGCATTTAGGCAAGCTTTTATGGATAGTGGAACAATCTTGAAAGCAGATCTTTTCAAAAACTAAATATGAGACCAATGGTTATCCAATACGGTCCTATCTAAGTTGACGTTCTACAGTGGAAAATCGTTGTGGAAATATGAAAATAGAGAGAACTTCACCCGCTATTGATGACACCAAAAACTCTAGTAATGTATCCCCTTCCTTAGATAATAGCTTTGGCAATTCCTTTGGACATTTTGGGTTCATGTTACAGAAAACTTCTTGGGACAGGGAGAAAATATATGTTTTCATTCTAAAAAAATTTGGGTTTACTCAGCTTTGTTAAATACCAACATACAATGGGTACGTGTACTGTCTCTTATGTAAAGAATTTCCAATTCTTTCACAATTTTTTTTGCAAATCGCGTATAGTCACATCAAAAATCTGTTTGTATTTTATGAATTTAATTCGTTTATCTTTATTTCTAGCGAAATTTGTATTTTGCGTTCCAAAAGTCCAACTTCCAGGTGGGGTTGCCAAATAAAATCTAAATGCACATCGGCCTACGGCGTTGTTCTCACCAAAGAATAAAACTAATACATTTGTTTAACTACGCAATTAGAATTAATTGAGGACCAGTTTAGAAGCATTTATGTATATGAGAAAAGATAAATGAACATCAGAACCTATATATGTAACAAATTAGCTATAATACACAAACGTATTTTGTTTCTGCAACACCCTCATTAAACCGCATACTATATTTCACGCAAATTATGAAGCCATATATCTTTCTGTCCATGTCGAATAGTTTTGTAGAACACAATTAAGCGGTAATACCTACTTCCTTCCAATAAGGAGCATACGAAACATAACTAGCTGCAAGTGTCGCATTCCGCGGACATATGTGTATATGAAGCGTGGAAACCAAAACCCAATGGCGTACATTTCTCTCATCCTTACATGTGTCACTCATTTCGTTGTCAGCATTCACCAGTCTTTAACAAAATTTTGCCCAAACCGCGTACTGCGATTTCTAGTCATTTTAATACCTGTTCTTTTACGTTTGTTGTTGCAGAGTGAAGCTGACCCATTCCGAACAATTGGAGGATAGTGCACGAGCTACTGTTAACCATCGGCCTTTCAAATAAGTAATCATCAAGAGAATATTTTCCACCGAATAATAGTAGTGCTGTAATTATAAAATTGTAAATAAAATAAATAAATAAGGAGCAAGGAATAATATAATATAAGTTGTTGCGATGATTCTCAAGATGTGTTTTTGTCGGTGGTGGATGTGAGTGATTTATTTTTGTGATAATAATATTAGTATAGGGTGGTAATTTATTATATAAATAACAAAAAAAAATATTCAGGTGTGCATGTGTAAATCTCTGTGATCTCACTAAATGGAAATGAGTTCGTATTTCGCTAACTCCTACATGCCGGACATGAGAAATGGCGGAGTTGTGTCTGCGGAACATCCACACCAGCACCAACACTACGGGGCAGCCGTCCAGGTACCTCATGGTAGCGGTGGGGTACAATCGGATCCCAACTCGTGCGGTGATCCGTCGGTAGTCGGCGTCCGCCAAGGTATTCCACCTCACCACTATGGCGGACCACTACCGGCGGGACAACCTCCACAAGGTATGCCTTATCCAAGATTTCCACCCTACGATCGGATGGATATCAGGAACGCCGGCTATTACGGTGCCCAACAAGAACAAATGGACACAAGTCAGGGTTACCGACCTGACAGTCCTAGTAACATGCATATGGGGGGCAACGGTGCCCCAAACGGACATCAAACGCCTGTGGTATACGCGAGTTGCAAGTTACAAGCGGCCGCGGTGTCTCAGGGCGGTGTTTTAGGGCCAACAGGGAGTCCTCCTTTAGCTAGTGCGCAGGGAATGAATAACCATCATATGGGGCATCATATGCAAGAGCAACATTCGCAACATGTACCACAACAGCAACACCATCAGCAACAGCATTTAATGTATGGAGGGCAGCAGCCGACGAATATGCATCAGCAACCGCCTCATCAGCAGCCGAATATGCAACAGGCGCAGCAACCCACTCAACCACCTCCTAACAATACTGCTGCTGCGCTGCCCAGTCCTCTGTATCCTTGGATGAGAAGTCAATTTGGTAAGTTCTAAATGAAACATTATTAATTTGTAGCTTTAAGATCGATCTCCTAGTTCAATTTTTTAGATTTACCTTCTCGCGAAGCTGTATCTTTTATGCCGACCCTTTAGAAAGAATTTTCACATGCGATTACTCTCCCAAAAAAAGGGTCTTCAACAATTCTGTGTAATCTTGTTTGGTCTTTATTACGCCTACAATTTCTAAAACCAGTTGCCAAAATTACCGTATATATTTCCACCTCAAAAAGGAATGAACGGAGAAGTGAATATATGTAGCAAATTACGGAGGAAGATCTCAATAAATATGTCTGTGAAATCACCTGGTGTTCAGCGCTTTATATTCAAACGACAACTTATCAGTCAGTGCTGCATATTTCTTTCTGTAATGTTACCCCCCGTCGGATAGTGGCACACCGACTTTTATTGCACTTATTCAAATTTAAGAACATTACCTGGTCGGAGAAAATTTGCGCAATGAAAGATTTACGACCTCTTTCAAATACAAAACTAGTTCGGAGTTTTGCATTTGCTACCTGCTATATTCTCTCAAATACCGAACTAGCAGTTCTTAAATGTTGACCTTGAATAATATCAGATAAAATGAATTCGCTACGACTTGTTTATAAATGTGCATTTCCTTAATTGTACAATTTTATTAATAAGACACATACAAGACGTCGCTTGCCTATAAATAGTAACACATACTATTAGTATGTAAGTACACTCATATCTGGGATAGCTATCGTATGGGACTCATAAATTAGGTCAAAATTTTAGGTCATCCGTTTGAACTTTAAATTGAAGATCGTGTGATAAAGGCATCCTTGTCCCCTTACTAAAGTAGAAGACAAAACCGAACTACAACACTTACGCAACCATTTTCACTAACAGTTCTGTCGATAATAATGACGACAAAACCTGAAAATTTATCTTTTCAACGAAGTCATTGAAAGGTGCCGTCGCCTGCTGCTTTACAACTGTTTCGGTTGCATTGAAATTTTCTCGTAAAATTGGCTGTACTTAGTCGTCCCATGTAGATATACTCTCAGTTGTGTAATAGTTTCCGAGCAGAAAATTTGTGAGAAATCATCCGCGACTGTTACAGTTTATTAAGCATATGTGCAATGAGTATTAAAATGATCCAAGGTCAGTATGCAGTTGTTATAAAGATGATAGATAGGTCTAGACATGTGTTTACATGATTGATGGCAATAAAAATAGGTTTCATATAGCTGTAATGGGGATGGTATTATTCATTGTCATTATTTTTTATCTGGAAAGTATTAAATAATAAAAAACCATGTACTAGTAACTAGTAACTTTTCTGGCTCCAAACCTACATCGCCACATCATCTTTTTCTTAAATAAATTTATTTAGTTTAAGCGACTGTTTTAATCTCGCCATCCAAATTCTCTTGGCGCTTCTTTTAATCTTCTTGGCAGTCGGTACTTTATTGAGGAAAGAAAGATGTTTTAGTCAATAGATACATAGTTTGAAACCTACCATCTAGACTTATCATGCACAGCATTATCCTAGAGCATTGTGAATGAGTGGACATCAATAATTCTTCAAATTTCTGGAAAAAAGCCATTCAAAATCTTCAAACATCCAAGTGCAGCATCTGGAAAAATAGCATCAAATATCTTTAAAACAACACTTTGAAAAATTATTCTTTACAAAATAAGTATATCTTTGCCAACTTTCTCTAAAGTATATCTGATACTCAATATGGAAAAGTTGGAGGAGTCTCGTATTAAGTTCTTTTAGTTTAGAGATTTTTGTCCCATTCAGACAAATTCCGGTATGTATTTAGATTGAAATGTTTTAACAATGTTTAAACGTACTACGTATGTTTTTACTAGGCTTGTTTGGGTCATCAAATAATTTTTGCATGGTAGTAGTACCTATTTTTTTTTTCTGAAAATACACAAATACAATCAAACTAATACAACAATAGCTTCATCATTATTGAGCAATAAATTGGAAATCTTTGGCTCTATAAGTGAAGAGTCAGTTATGAAAACTTTCTGATTGGTTTTCACCGAGAGAGCTCACTAAAACTTGCAAATATCACTTTTTTGAACCGTCAAGATGATTTTTTAATTAAAATTTTTGCAAGAAAATTATCCTATTTGTTGGGAAGCCTTCAATAGCATGTAAGTACGCTCTTCATATCTTGTGAAGGAGCAAACCCAAACTTTCTTCATTCTCAATAGCACTTTTGCCCCAATTGAGTGCAATCCTATTGCTAAGATCTTGTCTTTTATAAAACAAAAAAGAAACTGGGCATGTTGATCTGAAAATTTCTTGATAAAAGTACAGTTATAGCAGGTATATCTAGTGCTGCTACTTTTGGCTCTGTCTGTATGCAATGGAACATTTTTTATATTATCTATTATGAGGGTTTTCGGGTGTTGACCGTGTCATGGTTAATAAAATATATACAGTACAAATAAAAATAAGGCTCGGGTCGTGCAAGCCTTCGATATCATTTAATATACTTCCACGCGAAGCAAATTTTCCGCAAACCCAAACCTTTTTCCAACTTCGTCTTAAAAGTATCTACGCTTCTGTGCACCTTAACTTTCTTGTCCCGTCGTCGCGACCATCAAGTTATTTCCAAACTTCTCAAACTATCTCATCACACTACAACTTCTTCGTCTCAGAATATCCTACCACAAGCCAGTCTAACATTCATTCGCGAAAGAATCAAATCCTTCCGACGTGAATTAGACTGCATTTCCAATAAACTTTTTGCTCTTAATCTAGAACTCTCCCACATATTGTCTGCAGACGATCTAGTAGGGACCCTATTAAATCGAATTTCTTTCATCCAAGCTCAAAGAACCTCAGATCGTATCCAGGAGAATCATATTCGCAAATTCCAGTTGCTCGCCCCAAACAAAACTACCAAGAACCTTCCACCATCGAAAATAGTCAAAAATCTAGAGAAAATGTCAGATCTTCTACAAGATGGTACTCTTTCAGCTCGTGACCCTACCTCCAAGTTCGAACGTTAAACCAGGTAAGGTTTTGGTATCTCCAGGTACCCTCTTTGCTCCTGAAGAAGCCACTTACATTAGTGGCTAAACGAGTTTTTTTGATTGTATATCTTCTGCATTTTATTTTTATTTGTACTGTATATATTTTACAAACCATGACACGGACAACACGCTCTCATAATAAAGACTCGGGCCGTGGAAGCCTTCGATATATTTTTTTTATCTTATTAACGTGTTTTTGTTTTAAATACATATATAACCAATAAGATTCTGTTGTAAGTAAAAAGTTCCATTTTTAAGATTCTTTTATCTGTGTTAGTTCTCCGAACATGTCCAGAAACGCTTATATGTAGTTGAGCCTAATCTACAGCTCCTGTCAATTTAATTTTGCAATCAGTTGTTGAAATCTCCTTAGGGTTATTAACTATATGGATAACCTTTCACGTGACCTTTCACTGATCATGCTATGAAGGCCTTAAATCAACTACAACACCTTGAAGACTTTAACATAGTAAACAATAGTCGTGAAAGTCTGCCTTCAACTATAACTTGTTTCCCATATCCGTAATGATGGTTTCCTTTGATTTTTCTTTAAATTGCTTTACAACCTGACTATGGAGTATTTTGAGGCATTCAAAAGCGTGATTTTGTCTTGCAGACAAGCTAGAATATCAGTTTTGTGTGTAAAAAATGTTTAAACTTACGTTAAAAACTACAAAATCTTGTGCAAGACCCTTTACAAGTTCCAACTGTCACTTTTGCGACAAAAGCGTACCTTGTTTTACTACATTTTTTGCTTACTGCCCAGTCCAACACTAGTACTTAATTTTATATTTTCCCCATTTTTTGCCAAGTCTCTTTTGGACGAATCAATTTAAAAGAACAAACAGTCCTATAACCATAAAACAACCAATAAAACACTTTCATTCAAACTGACTTCGACATCCAATCAATTGCCCACAGGAAAGAGTCCATTTTGCTGGAAAAACAACTTATCTTGACTATGTTGAACATTGTTCTCAATAATTCCAGCCATCACGTTTCATTGTTGTATGCGCTACATACCTACATTCTTTGCAAAGTATTTACAGTTTGGAACCTAAACAATAGCTACAATGATGACACATACTTGGATCAGTTGTCAGAAAGTCAGAAGATTTGGATAATTAATAACAGTAACGTGGTCCAAAAGTGTCACTTCTGCTACTTCTTGTTAAATTGCAAGATTTTTAGCATTTTCTATTTGTCACAGAAGCATAATTTCGTTACAGATGTCAGGGACGTGCAGATATATCCCCCAATAAGCGTTTGGTTATACATATCTCATAAAACGTTTGCATAAATGTGCGTTTTAAAACCATTTTTGGATCTGTTTAGAATATTCATGTGCAAATCTTCTTCAAAAATATCCTTATTAAAAAGAAAAACTAAACTTTATGCAAGGAACAACAAAGAACATAATAATAAAACAAGCGTGAGCTGTTTTCCTCAATCGGCTACTTGTTGAGTGCAATTTATGAAGCAACCTAAGGTAGCAGCCAGCAGCACCGAGCTCGGTAAAGCAAGGATATGCCCGTTCGGGTCCTGCGTTCGTACGAATCCGACCACCATCGCGGCCATTAAATAAGCATTCCAGTGATAAATTGTGACGCGATGAGATTTGATAGTGCTGTAAATTATTTAACCCTTTTCATAGGGTAATTATTATTAGGTTATGCGGTCGTAACRTTGCCTTATATTGTTTATTTTATGGCGTTTTAATTTGTTGGACGATGATTCATATATTCGGTGTCGATGTTCAGTTCCGATACGGCGATGTTGCGTTTTCTTTACGTAAGTCGTCGTTCAATCAAATCGCCATAATTTAAATCTTGATGTCTAGTTTGCTTCCGATTCGAATTCGTTTTGGCTTCCTTTTTGTATGCAAATTTTGATTGGGGTTATTGTTGTTGCCCACGGATTAATTTGGATGAAAATTATTGCTTGGTTCGATAGGAATTTGAATAAATTTCGTGTAAGGAACACCTATCGTGGTAGCAGAAGTAATTTTGGCACCCACTTTGGTGTAACTTGCTTGTGCATATTTTTAGACGCGTATGGAAAATTTCTGAAAAGGATTCATTTTAAGCTATCGCTTAGCTTCATCCATACTTTAGATTTGCACGCTTATGCTGGTTATTCGATTCTGTGAGTAGGAGTCCACAAAATAGCCTGATGTCAAAAATTTATGAAAAAGATTTATGTTAAGCTACCCCCTAGCTTCATTCGTATTTAATTTTTAGCTTCACCCATGCTTTAGATTTGCGAGCCTATGCTGGTTATTCGACTAAGTGAGCAGAAGTCCACAAAACAGCTTGATGTCGTCAAAAATTTCTGATAAAGATTCATTTTAAGCTATCCTTTAGCTTCGCCCATACTTTAGATTTGCAAGCTTATGCTGATTATTCGATTCAGTCAGCTGGAATTCACAAAACAGTTTGATGTCTCAAAGATTTCTGAAAAACATCCATTTCAAGCTAGCCCTTAGCTTCACCCATGTTTTAGATTTGCGAGCCTGTGCTGGTTATTCGACTAAGTAAGCAGAAATCCACAAAACAGCTTGATGTCGTCAAAAATGTCTGAAAAAGATTTATTTTAAGCTATCCTTTACCTTAACTCATAGTTTAGATTTGCGAGCTTTAGCCGGTATTCGATTCAGTGAGCAGGACTCCACAAAACAGCTTGTTGTCGTCAAAAATTTCTGAAAAAGATTCATTTTAAGCTATTTCTTAGCTTCACCCATACTTTAGATTTGCAAGCTTATGCTGGTTATTCGATTCAGGGAGCAGGAGTCCACAAGACAGATTGATGTCAAAAATTTCTGAAAAAGATTGATTTTAAGCTATCCTTTACCTTAACTCATAGTTTAGATTTGCGGCCTTTTGCAGGTCATTTGATTCAGTGAGTAGAAGTCTACAAAACACCTTGATTTCGTCAAAAATTTTTGAAAAATATTCATTTTAAGCTATCCATTACCTTAACTCATGCTTTAGATTTGCGAGCTTTTGCTGGTTATTCGATTTAGTGAGTAGAAGTCTACAAAACAGCTTGATTTCGTCAAAAATTTCTGAAAAAGATTCATTTTAAGCTATCCTTTAGCTTCACCCATACTTTAGATTTAGAAGCTTATGCTGGTTATTCGATTCAGTGAGCAGAGGTCCACAAGACAGATTGATGTCGTCAAAAATTTCTGAAAAAGATTCATTTTAAGCTATCCTCTAGCTTCACTCATACTTTAGATTTGCGAGCCTACGCTGGTTATTCGATTAAGTGAGCAGAAGTCCAGAAAACCAGTTGATATCGTTAAAAATTTCTGAAAGAGATTCATTTTAAGCTATCCTCTAGCTTCACTCATACTTTAGAGTTGCAAACTTATGATGGTTATTCGGTTCACTGAACAGGAGTCCACAAGGTAGATTGATGCCGTCAAAAATTTCTGAAAAGGTTCCTATTTTAAGCTAACCCTTAGCTTCACTCATACTTTAGATTTGCGAACGTGTGTTGGTTATTCGATTTAATTAGAAGAAGTCTGCAAAACAGCTTGATTTCGTCAAAAATATCCCAAAAAAGATCCTTTTTAAGCTATCCCTTACCTTAACTCATACTTTAGATTTGCAAGCTTATGCTGGTTATTCGATTCAGTCAGCAGGAGTCCACAGCACAGATTGATGTAAAGAAAAAAGATTCATTTTAAACTATGCCCTAGCTTCATTCATACTTTAGATTTGCGAGCTTTTACTGGTTATTCGATTCAGTGAGCAGGAGTCCACAAGACAGATTGATGTCGTCAAAAATGTCTGAAAAAGATTCATTTTAAGCTATGCCCTAGCTTTATTCATATTTTAGATTTGCGAGCTTTTGCTGGTGATTCGATTCGATGAGCAGAAGTTCACAAATCAGCCTGAGGTCGCCACCACTATAGAGTTGATATGATCGTTAATTTTGTTTAAAATGTCTTACAGCAAGTATCATCAGCTCCTGATTTTTATCAATTAACAATTAAGAATACACTTAATTTTTTTAACGTATCCACTCATCTAGTCTTACCCCACTTGGATTATGGAAATCAGGTTTCAAATAGTGCTGCAAATTATAAAGGCCATAATTTTTTCAAAATATAATTTGAACGTTCTGTATACCTAAAGTATTTTCAAATTGTGCCTTATATGTTTTATGGGCACTAAAATAAAACCATGCTAATTTTGTATTACAATGTCACACCCTTTATACCCCGAAAACACTAACCGCTACAAACTTAACAAACAATGTGTGACTACCTCATGATCTTTTACTATAAAATTACACAGCTTGATCAACAACTAAATTCCTCCGGACAAATTCATATCGATTCAACCAAGATAGTCACGCGAGCGGATCAAATGAACCGGAACTGGGAGCGAACGAACTATATAACAACCTGAATGTAGAAATATTTAATTGAAGATCGCGTGGAAGTTAAATCGCCAATTACTAAAACGTTGAAGCGTCTTAAGAAGAGCGAACTTGAGGTAATTGGGTATCGGTAACCGAGTAATTGGTCAGTTCTTGTGTTGCGACTGTTGTTATGGAGAGCTTGTGCTAGCGACCTGTACACCGCAATCGTAGCTCTGTTGTTCTTTTGTTTCGTTCCTTTTCTTTTTGAGCTTCCTGAACGTCCCGGCCAAAACGACAAATTTACGAATCAGTTATTTATTGCGGACGATTTCAACGTTTTTGTCGTCACTTGTATGCGCTACATATAGGTATACTGCTGTGCCTGACACACAAGGGAAGCTAACTATTAAACTAATTGACTCTGTCTGTCACATTGATGATCATATCGCCGGCAGAAGTAAGTGTTCTTGATTTAATCGTCGCGACATTAAATGCCCACAAGCAAAGAGAAAAAAAATATATAATTGTATATTATAAAGACTTCCTTTGGGTATACACTGCTAGTTTTATTCTTACCTATCATGATTGAAATGAAGAAGAGATTATTCTGGAATAAATTATAATAGTATAAAGCAGGTGTTCTCGTGAGTTTATTGTTGTTTTTTTTTAAAAAGAACTAATGCACTTTTTCCCGTTTATGTGTACTCGATAAAGCCTCTTCCAGAGGTTTAGTTGTTTCATTACTTCCAGCATTAGTTTCCTCAGTCTAAGTTAACGTTATTTCAATTTTATATACAGGCTGGAAGAGGGGGAGGAGAAGGAGAGGGTTGACAAACACCATGCAAGACTTCTTTCTCCGTGGAGCAATAAAAGATTTCCTATACGTAAAATTAAAAAATTTTTATCAAGGAATTGGACTTTTGAAGTTGTAGCACCAAACAACACTCTTGGGCTAGCAGATTCGGTTGCTTGCATCAACAGCACAGGAGATAATATCTTTGCTTCATATCTGGTATACAATATTCTGGATGCGTCTGGTGTTGCTCTGTTTAAGAATTTGATGGTCATGCTGGGTAGAAGGTCTCCTCAAAATAATAGAAGACCTCACTATCATCGTTCTGTATTGGGGCATCAACTAGGTCTTTCATACCTTTTGCATCAAGTTAAAAAGACTAAAATTCTTTTTCAATTTTTTCTTCTTCATTGTTTCATTCGGGAAATCTTCCAATAAAATGACATCCAAATGTTAGTGAAACTTCATTTACTAATATTTCAATTGGTACCCCTATGAGGAGACAAAAAATTGCTAAAAATAAATTTGATCTCTGCGACTAATAAGTTCTATTGTGAATATCCTTAATCCTTTAGTCCCAATTGATCTCCAAACTTTTGAACAAGTTTGGAGATCATCTCAGCGGCTACGGCTCTGTTCAGAACAAAATCAGCGTGCCACCCTGCCCGTCTTCTTGCGGTTACACTTCAGGGGGCCATGCCAAGTGAATAAAGTTCTGATGGTGCTATCATCACTTTAGTTGAGGTCCAGAAGAGGTTTAGCGTTAGTGGTTGAAAAAATGTGAAATGTTGGAAATGAACTATTACCTGGTTTTTAGGAAGTGGTCAGAATTACTTTGGTTATATGAATCAGGACTGCGCAGTTATTTTTTGCAGACAAAAGGTGTTACACGCATAGTAACAAGCGTATTGTGCAATCTAGGATAATAAGATCTGCAATGGCACTTCCAGTAATTGTATGGTATATGTTCCAGACAAGTACTGGAAGTTTATGAAGCTGTTCTATCTACATAAAAACACCAGTCTGCTATTTGTCAAAAGCAGAATTATTTATCTTGTGACCAACCAACATTTCAAAAATTTCTGAAAAAGATCCATTTTAAGCTATCCTTTAGCTTCACCCATACTTTAGATTTGCAAGCTTATGCTGGTTATTCGATTCAGTGAGCAGAAGTCCACAAATCAGCCTGAGGTCGCCACCACTGTAGAGTTGATATGATCGTTAATTTGGTTTAAAATGTCTTACAGCAAGTATCATCAGCTCCTGAGTTTTATCAATTAACAACTAAGAATACACTTAATTTTTTTGAACTTATCCACTCATCCAGTCTTGCCCCACTTGGATTATGGAAATAAGGTTTCAAATAGTGCTGCACATTATAAAGGCCATAATTCTTTCAAAACATAATTTAAAAGTTCTATATACCTAAAGTATTTTCTGAAGACATTGTATTCAGTTGGTTTTGCAAGAGTGGAAGTCGTACAATTTTGAAAATATATATTTTTTTGATGAGTGATTTCTTCTTGCTGTGTACACAGCTTAGCTCCTCATTAGCAGGAAACCATCAATCATTTTCCGTACTGTAGATTAAAGGAATAAAGAAGACATGAAAGAAATTTGCAAGCAGTTCATAGCTTTGACGTTTTACACTTGAAAGAACATTGATTTGCTTGATCTAAAAAACAAACATGGTCTTCTCTTCATGTCTTTCCCATGTCTTTCTTTCTGATGATAGGAGTCAGCATTTGACACATTTTTTTTTTTGATATTCTCTTATATAAAAAATTTGCCGACAAAATTATTAAAATCAAAGACTGCTCTTGCTTATCCTAAACCTATTACAGGATCAACGTTTAAAGATAACCACGTGCATATTGAATAACTAGATCTCAAGATGGGCTTTGAAGTTGAGGGCCCACTAATAATAACCTAGCACATTTTCACTACTTCTGAAGGACTTGAAAGTTTGACTGTTCCATACAGTGTGGTGATATACCTATATATCTCAAGGTTAACTCCTACGTCCCTTACAACATAATAAGACATTAATGTATCCAACCCATTGTGGTTCGTGAACGACCAATTTTGGCCAAAACATTATTTTAAATTTTGATTTTTCTTCGATTCAAGAATTGTCTACTCTAAAGGCTTTTTGATGAAGACCCTTGTCTTCTCCTAAGTAATACAAATTTAATCATATTTTATGTTAATTTTAATATATTCTGTCCACAAATTGAATTCAGAATGGCGAAAATGCCGAAAAGTTTATCAAAAACTCGATTATCACAGAACAAAGTAAGATTCCGATTTTGGATATTGTACTGTGGTTTGCTTCATAGTAAATCGTTCAGAAAAATATTGTATCTGCTATTATCTTCCATATATAGCACTGTTTAATGTTGGCATCATGGTAAAAAACATTTTTGTATTTGCTCCAAAAGAATATTTTGCAATTCTCATATTGGACTTCGCTAGTAATGTATCTAGAAAATTTGGCTTTGTTGTGCAGTTTGGTAAGACAGTACACAAAGAATTTTCCCTTTTTAGAAAATTGGGATTTGCTCTGAATTTTCGCAGAACATGAATAGTTCGATAACTATACTGAGGAAACTGATCACTCCTAAGCATTGTTATCAATCAAAACTGACTTCCATATGGTTGATTTTTAAATAAAAGTGTGTTCTAGCAATATTTTATGAACAAGTTGTAGGATGCGCCGCAATGTGCACTGAACCACGACATCGTTGCTTAAAACTACCATTCCTTGTGGAGACACCTCTGATCAATAGAGATAAAGCATAATAATGATGATATATATATGTATAAACAAAACATCTCAGAATTTTGCTCCAATTTGCGATACATTGTTAAAGATTCTAGATTAATCTCCTACAACATAATGAATCTTAGTCTTTAACAACTATGTCCAACACATACATTCTAATTCTGCAAAATCTAAATTGTTCTTCAGTTCTAATACAAAACAATTGTTCAAACTACATTTTTATTCAAATAGGTCGAATTGCACGCTTGCTTTACTAACTAATCCATCGTGATGCCCAGGATTTATAAAGAACCTCTTCATACCCCAATAAATTCCAACATTAATGTGATCTTTCTCGGTTATCAAGTTTTCATAAAACCTAACGCGTCAAACCCGAAAAATATAATTATAATTTCGTCGGGCGCGTAAGATTTCGATCGCATGTTCTCCTCGTCTCCTTTGTCCTCGCATTAAAACGCGGCCAACTTAGACGGAACACCGAATCTAATCAAAATTTCCCAGGAAGCGAAGAATTTTAGCCCGCCGTCGTCATCGCGATATCTCCACCATCATCTACGTCTAGGCGGCCGTGAATCTTCTAATTAGAGATGCTGTCAGTTGAGATGACGGATGATTCCGTCTGTGACCCTCCCGTTCTCTACCAGACTGTGATCGATCTCGATTAACAATCGATCTTGTGCGCGTCCATTCTAAACGCTGACCGTCGGAATCGTACCCATGTCAACCTTACCGTGACTGACCGTCAAAAATCGAAATGGCGTTTAGAATGTAGGTGTTTTTACGAGATTGTAGGACGGTAGTGTCACATTCTGATGTGTGAGACGGGTACGTTTCCTAGGGGACCACCGAGAGAACAGGAATAAATGAATGCCGAAATGGAAAATGGTAGAGCGGCCCCATTATGTCGGAGATTATGCAATTGTGTATCTGGGCGCACAATAAAAACTAATATTTCTGTGTCGGTTAGCATTGTAGGAGTCTGATGTCTCTGTTAAATGTAAATTGTAAATTTTGATTTAGGAACAGAGCGGTGGGGGGTGGAAGCGGTGGAAGGGGTGCGACAAAAGGGAAATGTTTTGTAAAGAACAACTAGATTCAAAGGGAGTATGAATCAGGAGTTATGAATCACACTAAAAAAAATATTTATTTATATTTAGGCTTTGCCGCACTAGCGACTATTGTAACTGTTCCAAAGATGTGTGAAGCTTCAATCTTTAATTCTATAATATTTTCGCTTAATTTCTTTTATTTATATTATATATGTGCTCATTCTTCTCTCTCCATCATTTCTTTCGGCATCTTTTCTCTTCCTTTTTTTCCTTCCCAATATTAATGTCTTATTTTATCTTAATATTTTAATCCGTATAGCGTGAAACGTTTTCTGTAGTTTCTCCCTTAGCCGGCGAGGATTTTGTACGACCGCCAAGTTCCGCACGAGGTTAAAAATTACCCCCGGTCCTCTGTTTTTCTGCCCGTCTTTCTTCTTTCCTACCCCACGATGTTTGTGTGTAGCTAAGCGTATTCTCCCCACATGTTGGTTTTTTTCTTCGGGAGTATACGGCCGTGTTAGAACAGAAAGCGGCCATACATCTTCGTCAACCTTGACGTTCGCACGTTAGCTGCAACCCTCCTTTTCCACCCTGTTCCACACAAAGGCTGAATTCTAAAGACAGACTCACATATACGTCGCTACTCCATGAATAACCCTCATTAGGAAATAGTTTAACCCTGTTGTTGAATATGTATAAATCCGTTAGAGTTTGAGGACAATTGTAATTGAAGCAATTGCGAAATCTTGTCTCGGTATTCAGGTGATTAGTTAAATAGTTAGATGTTTTAGTATCAGTCAGAATTAGCTTCCAAATCTATCACTAATTTGATGAAGATTTGGTAGTAGGAAACTTGGATTTCTTTATATTTCTTTTTAATATTGGGGAGTTCAGTTCTTTTGAAAGATCTTTCCACACCAATTTTGGTCTTGAATGCAATTCTAATAACACTATGAAGATGAACTTCCGGTGAATAAGACTTCATGAAATCTACACAAGGCCTCCTTGGAAGTGGGAGTGACAATAAAGAAAAAAAAAAATAAAGTCAAAGAAATACCAATCACACAACAATGGACTAAGTTGGCTCAAGACCTGAAAATAGATTAATAGTTTGCAGAGGAACACAAGCTGATCAGCGGAAATTTTGAAATTCTTAGGACAGAAGAATCAATTTTCATTCATGGAACAGAATGAAGAAAGGAACAATTACAAAAGGTCATCAAAATTATTCGATTTAACAAAGAGAATACAAAAGTTTTGGGAAACAATATCTTAATTCCTCAACTTCTCCTTTTTTTTTCTTTAGTAATACACTTTGCCTGTCAATGTTCAATAGCTTTGAGTTTCTCCTAGTAGTCATTAGTAACACACTCCACCATTTAAATTTTGGAAAATCTTTTATCATGGCCCCCTCAATTTTCTTGGGGGAGGTCGGGTTGCTGGCAAAATACACAGAAGAAAATTTGTATGAAATGGTGCATTCTTATGGTGAAACAACAGGTACTATTTTTCTCCACAAATGTAGCTCTTGTAAAGTGATATCACCACACAAATGCTGCTGCAATAAAGTTGCACAATCAATACTCATTATTCAATTTTTTCAAGAAACTGATGCCATGGTCTTAACTGAATCTGTTTTCGCCATCCTTGGAGCCGATTGATTCCTTTCATTATTTGGGTGATTGTTCATTTGTCCAGGGCTGAAGTTATAGACCCATGGTTATCAGTCAACACAAAAACTGGACCAGCCTCTACACAGTAGAGTATAGCTTTGGACTTTTTTTCCAGTTAATGACATAAAATTTTTATAAGATTGGCACATTCTGCAACCTATCTCTCTCTAAACACCTACCATCATTAATATTCGAGGCGAAACCAGTTGAGAAGTAAGTAAATGACAGAGTCAATGATCAGCGAAGATGGCAAAATATTGATGTACCAAATCTGTAAACCATTCATATTTCATACCAAGTATCATTGATTAGACAATAGAACCCTATCTTGGTGACAGTTTGAGTAAAAGTTTTCAATCAGAAAACCAATTCTAAGCTTGTATTCCTAAGCTTAGTATTTTTCTACCAACACCTCTTCGCCCTTTAGAAATGTTTTATAGATGAGCAATCATTATCTTGATTTTGTAATTGGAAAATGTTGAAGATCTTGATCGATTTTGATAGGTTCCATAATCTATCACAAAACCTTTGCTAAAAGCAATCTTAGGTTAGGAAGGCACCTGTTTATATGATGTGATCAAGATGGGCACTATGTATACCAATATAAGTATTTGCAAGGTAATCTGTTTTGCTGGTAGAATTCCAAGGCCACCTGATTTTTTACTTTTAACAATCCAGTGCTGGTGGCTAATTGATAGATTAGGTTATGCAGAGTTTTCAAGTGCCAGACATCCGCACTGAACGAAGACAATGCCCACTTGGTAATGATTGCCAAAACAAGAACTTGCAAAACGAAGTTTCTGAGAGATCATCTATAAAGATGATGACAAGTCTAGGAGTGAAAAATATGTAACTATAATAAACCTGACATTATTGGTTATATCAAAGAAATCGTCGCAAAAATGTCTTCTTCTTGGAAATATTACTGATGGTGTTCGTGAGGCAAAGCAGTATGTTTTTTGTGGATAGACCTTTATAGGACCAAAGTTCTATTGAATATGTTTATGAGAAAAAGAAATAAAGATTTCTTTCCGAAATGTTTTCAGATTGGCTTTTGCAGGAAAGTAAATCAAAGGCACGGACATGTAATTTAATAGAATCTTTATTTGATTTTGGGTTGGATACAATCGTCATATAGTTTTAGACTTTTGGAAAATATTTTCACTGATGATTTTCACCCGATTGCATTTGACATATTTAATTGATTGATCTTACTCCCAAAAATTTTTTTTTTTTCATTAAGAAGTAATTTCTAGTATTCAGTTCTAGCAAATCATTAATTCCTTATCCATTTACACATAGATTATTGCTTCTTTTTCTTGAGTATTATTTTGGTAGTTTCTAGTACCACCCACCCCTGAAAAGTTTCCATTCCTTTTTCCGAAATAATGATCTCCACCCCAGGAGATGATCATTCTGTTTCGAACAGAAATACTCTCGTGATTCTTTTTTCTCCCCTTTTTCCTTGTTCGTTATCTAATTAACGATATTAGATTCGGATGCAGAACTCACAGTTGATGAACGTTACACTACCCCGAACAAGACGTGTAATTATTTTAGCTTGACTGTTCTGAGTTTGATTTATTCCTACACAGACATGAGCTCTGATTAGTTCGATGCTTCTTTAATTAACGTGTGGCTTTTTATTCTCAGGAACTGACTGCAGAGAGAGAGTGTAGGTATATGTTCGTGAGCGGTTGATCTTGTTCGCGCCATCTCGCGCCGTCTTCCTCTACCATTTCGTGGTCCGTTCGATGTGGGAAGGTCGTTTCGAATGAAACGATTTATCAAATGTGTCCGCGTGAATCTTTTCGAATCTTTATAATGCGCAAGTTTTTAATTTTGATTTAAATTTCTTTTTAATATTTTTATAGATTTTGCTTCAAACATCCTGATTATTTTGATTATAATCAGAAAATAATTTAAAACTAAGAAGTCAATTATGAATATGCATCTCAGTACGTCATGCAGCATTGATTTACCAATTATTTTACATCAGCTCTCTAATTATAATCATATAGTCTGCCGTGCAGTAAATATCCTACAAAAATCAACACAGTGATTACCAGTAAATTTCCTTTATTGCTTCTACTCGATCCTTTCCAATTTCGAAACTGCACAGTTGTGTTCCTCATTATCTCATGATTATTTTGTAATTTTTAATCAGATAACCCGACGTGCACGTATGCATTTTTCCAGTTCCTTTTAGTAGCCTACTGAATATAAATTACTCGTTAAGCAAGTGCCACGGGAATATTAATTGTTGTTTGAATAAAAATCAATAATTTATTCATAGAAAAACCTTATCGATCGTACGTTGCTTTTGTCGGAGAATTATGCAAACGTGGCCAACGACTTATCTCGGTAATTACTCATCGTAGAAAGTAAGATTGGCGCGTGTAAAAAAAATTATTTGCGTGCAGTAATTGGCCAGAAAATTCCGTTAGTATTATGTTACACGAAAATGTTTCAGGAATTTGTTGTATGTATGTTCAAGTCCTTTTACACATCAAAAATTGCCGCAATTGTAATTACACGATCTCGCTCACTATCCGGCCTTATAGTAGCATTAGATCAGAAGATGATGCATTACATATCTGCCGTCTAGGGATCTTGTGTTTCTAGTATTCCCACACACGTACATATGGAGAATAGAGTGGAAGATTTTTTTTCTCTTAAGCTATGATTAATTTCTAACCAACGAACGTTGTAATAGATTCCATGTCAACTTTTTAGATTTATCTTTAACATTTCCTAACACGAAGCAACTGGAAGTTGCAGGTGGTACGAACGAGATGGGTAACTGGGAGGGAGATATTAGCTAAAAGTAGACAATAATATGTTCTTGTATATCTAGTGGTATGTCCGCTCTGTTTGTTGGGAATGTCTTATGTGAAAGTTTACAAAATTTGTGATGGTTGAAACAAGACAGGGTTTAGTTAAAAGTAATTTGCTGCAATTTATTAATAAATTACTTCCTAGTCTAAAATATTTAAATTTTTTGAATTTTTTCAAACGTTTCTAGCAATCCTGAAATTCTCCGACAGGGTATCTTCTTCTGATACCTTCGATCTTTGGTTCGGGTCTCCTCCCAAAGTGGCAAGCCCAATGAACCTATCAAGATGAACTTGCGGTTAATATGACTATATGAAAGACACGCAACAGCTACCTGGGAATTGGGAATAAAAATGAGGAGACAAAGAAAGTGAAAGGAATACCAAATATGTGTATAAAAATGGAAGTTGTTGGTTGAGGAGCTAAAAATAGGATACGGGTTTGTAGAAGAATATAAGCTGATCAACAACAATTTTGAAATTTTTGAAATAGAAGAATCAGCCCCGATGCGGCAGAATGAAGAAGCATCACACTTCAATTGGCACTTATGAGGATTATTCCTGAATTATTTAATCTAACCGGGAAAACACAAAAATTTAGGAGAATAATCCCTTTGCCGCTTTTATAGTAGGTAGTAGAATAGCTGCGGGTTCCTCCAAATAGACAACACTAGCAGAGTCCACCATTTTATTGTTGGCAATGGATTTTTAACCATTACAGAAGATTTGCTTTTGGGAACAGGAGAGGAGGGCCAATCCGGCAAATAAAGGAGTACAAATTTGACTTCACTCCAATTATTTGACCTAACAAAGAAAACACAATAACTTTGGAGAACAATCCCTTTACCTCTTTGAGGGTACCTCCGAGTTCCTCACTAGTATACTACATCACTTGATTGTTGGCAAATCTTTTTTCTAAGGATTTTCAAGTTTGTGGGTGCAGTACAGGATCTAAACCTTCACCAATTCCGGAATTATTTGATCTAACAAAGAAAACACAATAATCTTGGAGAACAATCTCTTTACATTTTAATATAGTTTTCAGCTCCTTTGTCAATAGTTTCGGGTTCCTCTAAGTAGACAACAGTAGCACACTCCACCACTTCATTATTGGCAGATTTTTTCTAAGAGATTTTCAAATGTGTGTGGACATGAGGGGATGTCTAATCTGGAAAATAAAGAATTACAAATTTGAGCCAATTGAGTTTAGCCGCTACAATAATGAATATATGAAGTGATACCCATCATGAAAATCTTAAATTCTCTATTCTGCACCACACTGGTTTTAACCAAAACTATTTGAACTTCTCTTCTTATTTAACTAATCATTATTCACTTTACGTTTTATATGTATGACGATCATCTCTTTGATGTTTTGCAATAGTTTTTTTAAAATGATTCAAGATGTTTTGGGGACTGATAATGGAGTCGAGAGGCGGTACCCTCCGACTATAAAAAAAGGTTTTCGCATTACTATGGCTAGGTTAGATGAATCTACATCAGATGACAGACCCCGCACAAGTTATTTGTTAGTATGATGATAGGAAGTACTTGCACACTTACATTTTACATAATATCTTTTAGAAGGACAATTTCCTAATGGAAATTAGGTAAAGGTGTTGAGGAAGAAGATGTCGATGAAGATGAACAAGCACCTCCTCCTGGCAAATAACCCACCAAAGAAGAAATCAAAGACATCGGAATTACTAAAGGCCGTTGACTGTAGTGATGATGATTCGCATAATTGATAATGCTGAAACCGTGATCACGTCAACTTTGAAGAAGTTGATTATGAAGACGAAGACAATGATAATGATACCGATGCGGATGAAGCTGAGGGTAGCAATGAGCGAGTGAAAGCCGAAGATTTTGAGGATTCTCTGAGCTTGAATCCCCAGAATTTGATTTAAGAAATAAAGAAAAGTAGTGGAAAACGATATTGCCAGCAGGAAACAAAAGAAAAATAAAGAAGAAGCTAAAGAACCCCCACAAGTGGATTCAATTCAACAACACAAGTGCGAAACCCATAATTCAGAGACACAAGATAATCACAAAGGAAGTAAATCTCAACAAGAAAGCGTCTGGCCTCAAAAGAAACTAATCGAAGGCAGTCTGTTTATTGAAGATGTTAGGGTTAGATTATATTACCAAGCACGGTTTAAGTATTTGAGTGCATAATGAAAGGTCCTAGATTTTGAGCTGCGTTTAGGTTGACGGGAAGGTATTAGCGGTTGGTATGAAAGTCGATGGTAGAAGATGTATTATTTGCCGAACCAATATGGTTTAGAGACACAAAAGTTCAGATCTTACTATTCAACAACAACCGCAATTGGAGAAGGCAAACTAATGGTGAGAGAGCTATGAGAAGCTATATCTCTGATTGCAGCACATTGGGGTGTTGTGTAATTCACAATCAAAAGATCTCTAAGTAGTCATCCTTGTAAAGCTATATCGAATTTCTGCTTAATAATCTGCTACCAATACCTTGAAGGAGACAACAGAACTTTTCACCGTGGTTTAAGTTTGGAAGTAGTTTTGGCAAGTGTTCTAGTCTCTAAGAATTATAAAAAAAATTGGGCAACATTAAGTTATGATACGGAAATATTTGATGGATACATTCGCAATCTCCACACTTACAATTAGTACCCTGGAGGCAATTGCTTTTAAACACTACAATTTTTGCATTGACATATTTAAACGTATCCCGCAAAGCTTTAGCCAGTTCGGAGTAAGAACTCTTAGCTTTGAACTCATACTTTGGGTAACATTGTTTCCATTTCTCTTCTGTTACTGGTTTGTGCCTTGCGTGGTGTATTTTGATGAACTGGCAATTAATGTTTGGCCACTTTTAATGCTTAACATTCTATTTTTTCGAACATTGTTCTCAATCATTCTACTAGTGCACTTTATGATATCTAAATTGCTCTACCCAATGCGTACGACTATTTATAACCTATAAAACCAATTAAACTTTTATCAAAAAAGCAATACCGATAATTGAAAAATAAACCATGCAAACATAATTTTTATTACAGCCTCATTTTAATACCCATGTATAGGTATTAAATTACTATATTACCCGAGGATCTCTCGAAGACATTATAATTATTTTCTTCATGTAACCGAAGTATTAGCGACGTCGATCCGACTCCATACAGTATCAGGATTTTCATGCTTTCTAGTTTTTTGTTTCGACTTCACACGCTGAGGTTTCACAACGCTCTCCTATATTACCGCGCATAGGGTACCTCGTACAATATACCTTCAGCTAAAAACAATTCGGAATTGTTGTTAAAAGGAAGAACACGAAAATAATTATATACGTTTACACAAAGAGGAGGTGTTTTTGACCTTCTGACGCCAATCAAAAAAAAGGACCTGAGGCGGTCGGAACCTGCGTCTTGGATAATGAGTTTATAAACGACGTATAAATCATTTTCTCCTCTTCTTCGCGAACGGGAACGAGTTTAGAAAAAGGACGCATTAAACCTACACTTTGTTGTCGATGTACACAAATATTCAATGCTCTCTGTGCTAGGTGTATTTTAGTAAAGTGAAATTTGTTTATTGAAAAAGTTACATAAATTAAGGCGAAATGGGGATGTGTTTTCGTAATTGCTGCTTTGTGTTTGCCGAAGTTGCTTCGGGTGTTAGAATCTTTGTTTGAGTGTAACAATACATGTTTGGGAGAGGATTGGCGCATTCAAAATGTGGAATCTTTGGAATTTGATTGACTCACAAAGACACCAAAGACTGATAATTGTCTTTTACATTAGAGTGATCGATATTAGGATCATTTTCGAAAATATGTTGGGCAACGCTAGACTTCTCAATTCTGTTATGTCTAAGATTAGCCATATGCTCTTTGAACCCAGTTGAGATAGAACATCTTGTTTGCCCAATATATTTTTGATTACAATTTATACAATTGATTTCGTCAATTCCAGACTTTTCCAAAGGCTGAACCTTATCGTTAAGTTTATCGAACAGAGTTCGCAAATTAGTGTCCAAACTGTAACCAATTCTAAGATCCATCTCCTTGAAGATTTTACTCAAACACTCAGTGATACAGCGTTTTAACATCTTCTTGAAAAGTCCTAATTCCCTCGGAGATAATCTGAGGCTGGAAACCATTACACATGGCTGCACCTTTTATGACTTTAACCTCCTTCTCATACCTAACCTTATTCAAGGAAAAGGTGAGCAGTCCATGAACCAAAAAAAATCACACTTGCCATTTTGTGTTGGGCACAATGATGGGAATCTAGGGAAATATAGCTAAGTGTACTAGTTTCCTTCCTATAAACGTCAAATTCTAAATGTCATCCATATATTTTAGCCAAACTAGTCGATTCTAAATCATTTCGAAACGGCTCATGAAAAGTTTAGCTAAAAAAGGTGACTAGGACTTACACATTGCCGTCGCTTGCAGCTGTTCGTAAAAGCTACCGTTGAATTGAAAAATATTCTGCTTCATACAGATGTCAGTTTGGCGAATCCACTTTTGGATGCATTATTGAGTCAAGTTGTTTCGAATGAACAATCCTTCAAGTATATCAAGGTGTCTGGAATCGGTACGCTAGGAAAAAGGGAACTAACATCAAACGAAATTGATATTTCACCCTCCAACAACTATATATTTTGATTTTTTTTACTAAATTTACAGAATTTTTGACTGGAAAACTGGGTTGCTGTACAGGCAATTGTCAAAGTGTTTCGTATCTTTGTGAGTTGGAAGTGAGTTTGTTTTTATTATAGTTTCCTATGCAAGCACCGCTCTTGATTATAGATAATTTATTAAGCACTACAGCTGTGTGTAACTCATTTTCAGTTTCCAATTTCGGTTTGAGTTTACTTCTTTCTTATCATGTCTTGATCTTTTTAGTTTCCAAATCAGCGGAATTGGAAACTAAATTGAATTAGAATTTATGGGCTTGGATGTAGAAACATTTGCCTTTCGTTACATTTTGCGGTTGCTTCTGATCATATCACCAACCGCAGCGGACGAAACTCAAACATCTTCCAATCCTATCCTCAGTCCTTACCAACATGGCTTCTGACTCGTACTAAACATTTTTCGCCTAGAGTGCCAAGCATTCTCTCGCTACACAAGTGAAGTATAGATTATGCTCCTAATAGACATTACATTTACCATTACTGTTCTAGAATTTACATCCATTCCTTTCCTTTGCCACCACCAGCCTACAATTTTGAAATCGATTTCCATGCTGTCACATGTCATCCAGGATGTAGATCATACATCAGAGGGTATCATCGCAAAATAACACGTGAACTATTTGGTTCTTATTAGCAGCAGAGACTCTCGTGTCCTCATAGACACAGACCTAATGTCTCCGAGGAAATCTTGTGCAAGTATTTCTTACCAAAGGCAATTTTCTCTCATTGAGCAAGCTTATTGTTAGTTGTAAGATGTCTCTGTTTCTAGTTCACGAAATAAATCCAGAAGTAAGTCTATGTCCCAAATTTCAATAGATGTAATGTTGTGTTCAGAAATTTAGACAACAACACGATGCAAATTTCACCGGTAATATCATCTGCTAAAGGTTTTTTTGACTTTAGATCTAGGAAAAAGTTAAACACAGTTAAACCAGAGCTGATAGACACTTAACCAAAACTCCTGGAATTCCTTTCCGTGCTAATTTCGCACTTTTCATTATTTCATACGGTGATTTCCTCCAGTGAGGCTTTGTCTGTATGTTTCTGCAACTATGTAAGTTCGTATTTTGTCAAATCAACACCGTTATCGATGCAAATAAAATTCTTGACCTGTTTTGCTTTTTATTATTTCATTTGGCACTTCTTTTGGCTTGCCTTCCTCTATGAAATGTCATATTTTATGATGCGATCTGTTACCTGCTAGTATTCTTATCACTTGATTGAGAAGGAGAAAGAAAATGAATCATATCTGGTACCATACTAGGCTGTATAAGTTTGATGACCTCAAGAACTGGCTTGCAACCAGATAAGCTACCTTCTACACCAGCTAACATTCTTACGAAGAGAACATGTTTACAAAACCGGATAAGTTGCTTTCTAAACCAACTACAGCATGTTCCTGATTCTTTGTTAAATATGGGATTTAGAAGATTTGCAGTTTCTTCTTAATTCCTGAATATCTTTTGTCTGATTTCATTATTACGTACTGGGGTTGGTCTAAAGTTATCGAAAGTCTTTGTTGGAGATGCATATCTGCTTTGAAATTTCAATGCATGGTCATCATTCCAAGCATGGTATTATTTGCCGAAGCAATATGGTTTAGAGACACAAAAGTTCAGATCTTACTATTCCATCCAGCCTCAATTGGAGAAGGTTAACTAATGGTGAAAAAGCTATGAGAAGCTATATCTCTGATTGCAGCACATTGTGGTGTTGTGTAATTCACAATTAAAGGATCTGTAGGTAGTCATCCTCGTAAAGGTTTATCGAATTTCTGCTTAATAATTTGCTGCCAATACTTTGAAGGAGACAACAGAACTTTTCACTGAGGTTTAAGTTTGGGAGTAGTTTGGAAAATGTTCTAGTCTCTAAGAATTAAAAAAAAGAATTGGGCAACATTAAGTTATGTTACGAAAATATTTGATGGATATACTTTCCATACTTAGTACCCTGGAGGCAGTTGCTTTTAAAAACAACAATTTTTGCATTGACATATTTAAACGTAGCTTTGAACTGATACTTTGAGTAACATTGATTCCATTTCTGTTCTGGTACTGGTTTGTATCTTGCGTGGTGTATTTTGATAAACTTGCAAGTAATGTTTGGCCACCTTTAATGCTTAACATTCTATTGTTTCGAAGATTGCTCTCAATCATTCTAAATTTCTCTTAAAGAAAAATAGTTGATAATCTGCTAAGCGTAGATAGAGTGGAAAGCAGACTTGCAATTTCACAACTTCTGGCCAGTTAAAATAAATTACATGAACTAATGTCCATTGCTAATTATACTTAATTGGAAGGGACAGTCTTAATCTAAACAAAATGTCTAACAATTTTCAGAATACCAGAAGGGAGACAAAGAGGTTGTTCATCTCTATTTCTGAAGGAGATTTTTAAATCTTGCTCAACAACTATAGCTCACTATAGCCTCGCTTGTGTATATCTGCATAATTTGCAGTTGTTTTGTAAATATTATCAATACCTTTTTTCCTTTATTTCGGACAAATTTAATAATTTCCTAGATTGGAATATGCTACATCGCTGTATTTCATGATTTATCCTGAAAATAAAATGGCTAGACTTTAATTTGCCCCCATGCTACCTAGATTTTAAGTACATATGTAGGTACCTACGTTATTATAATTCGTAATAACATCGTTACGTTTAAATTTCAATACAACTCCTATATCCCATCACTTGTTCAGTTTCATCCGATGCCTATAATTAACGACCATTCTATTTTTAGAGAGGAAGAGAGGCCGACAAACGTACACGAGATACCAGACGCTGGAACTAGAGAAGGAATTTCATTTCAATCGGTACCTGACGCGGCGAAGACGCATCGAGATCGCACACGCTCTTTGTCTAACCGAGAGGCAGATCAAGATCTGGTTCCAGAACCGTCGCATGAAATGGAAGAAGGAGAACAAGACCAAAGGCGAGGGTGGTTCAGAAGGAGGTGGCGATGACATCAGCCCCCAAGGTTCTCCGCAGTGAATCGCTTGTACACCATAAAGAAAAATTTTTGCGTACGAAAGACATGATTTAAACAAAAAAAAAACGGTTTATTACGAATAATTGTATAGAAGTATATATTAAAAAAAAATACAACCGAGTACCTAATAACACATTTTAGTCACTCTTTTTTCTTCGATGTGCATTTAGAGCTTTCTCCCGAGTTCAAGCGGTAACCCCTGGAAATGAATTAAAAAATTCCTGCTCCCAATCGATTCGGAATATCATTTTTATGTTTTGTTTTTTTTTTTTCAAAATAAATTAATAAATAAATAAACAATTCGAAGAAAATAATACACCCCCCTTCGTAAATACATTTAAATACAACACAACCACAATGACCTCTTTAACGATTTATATATTATATAAAAATATTATTATATAATTATTATAAAATAAAATACAAAAGTCCTCTTGTGTATATTTAAAAAATCGAATCTATTTAGTTCCAATTTACGCGATATTATTATTATATTAAAAATGAGAAGAATACGAATTATATAATTATAGTTTATTTATTTATATTTGTAGATAATATATATACTTATATGTTTAGTTTTTTTTTGTATTAAAACGCGCGAAAAATTTGGACTCTGACGTTTGTATAATGGTTTTAAATTTAAAAGAAAAGAGGGAAAATATGATTGATCGAGGCCAGTGCGACGTGCAATTATTTCCCCATGGCAGACATCCAAGGACTGCTTCTTTAAACAAAAAGAAGAGATAAAGAAAAATCATTTCCGTACATAGTTTATAAAATCTCCCAGTGAATTAAAAATTAATTTAAAAGAGCAGAAAACCGTGCCCGATTTATAAAAAAAATTAAAAAAAAATATTTTATTAAAACACAAATTAATTTAAGAAATAAAATAAAAGTACCCACATCAGCGGATATGTAATTTCGAAGTGTGCCCCCCTCTCACAAAATGAAAAAATCATGTGCGTGTGAAGAACGAAAATGAAAAAAAATCAAGGTCAGTGAAAGACTATACTTTAATATTGAACCTTGAATTTTTGTGTTTTTTTCTTTCGAAAATCGCAGCTAACTGGAGGAATTGGTTGAGGATAAAATCGAAATTAATTTAAGAGATTGATATTTCCTCCAATTAGATCTCCGAGAATGCGACGTGAAATATCACAATGACATTTAAGAATTTAATAAAAATGAATTTCACGTCTCATCTCTCGCTCTCTCTCATTTCTTATAATTATTACTATTATTATCATTATGTAGATATTTCGAATGTATGTATATTTGGTTTTTTTTTCTAAACAAAAAAGGAAAATGCAGAATATAATTATTATTACCTAAATAAGTGATGAGAATTGTATATATAATTTCGATAAAAAATATGGAAAAAAGGATATGAAATATACGATACTATTTAAAGAAAACTATGCACTTTTATGCCAAAGGTAGAAAAATAATTATCCATGTAGGATATTGTTGAATTAAAGTACGTTTTAAGATACGTAAAAATTCGTAAAATATGGAATATTTGGTAAACGATTCAATACTCTTCTTTTTGAAAAAAATCAGGTTGGTTTTCGATATTTAATTGCGAATTCAATCTAGAAAAGAACAGACCGTACTATTGTGAAAATTATTTTAGACTAAAGTCGTTGAATTTTTCTTTTTATTTTTTACCAGACGTTTTTATTATTTTTAATGGCTCTCTAGTCGTATTCTGGAGATATTATGTTACACCTCTGGTAAAAATATTTGGGAGCTAAATGCTTTAGTATGCAATATTTTTTATATTTTTATTTGCTACATTTTTTTTACAATTTCTGTGTGTGTTTTAATTTTGAGGAAGCGTAAATATGAAACAGCATTTGTTGGCTTTCATCTAGTCGTCTAAAGTCATTTTCTGAAATGCTAAAATGTCACTCACTGATTTGACACCATTCGTGCTGAAATATGTCCATATCATGGTGGTTGGTGACTAAATTTTCTAATTAATTTCATTATAAAACAGGAAAATTTCAAATAAAAAATGAAGCAATTTGGGATCATGTTCCTGGTCAAGATTTAAAATTCTTCCTAAGGAATTTGGTTCTATGCGACTTTCTTTTGACTAATCAAACTTCACAATTGGTTGAGATTACCACATTATTCCAAAATGTACCAATCATGCGCAACATGCTTCGATAACATGCCAACTTTTTTTAATGTAGTGGTGGGGAGTAGGTGTTGCAAAGTCGTACCACTTCCCCATTACCCATTAACGAAATATCCACCTGCCTTGTCATACCCCCTTAGACTCAAGCAGATTTAGCAAAAGTCTTTCTCTTCTTCTTATGTGGTGAGTCTGAACACACATTTTGCAGATATTCTGGACTCCAAGCCATTTTATGGTGCATGGTTACGAACAGTACCTACTGACATTGTATTGTTATGGGAATCAGTTCACATGGTTACAGAAGAGTAATTGGTTTCACTAGGCGACCATGTAAAGTTTGCATTAGAGTATTTGCGGCCAAGCCCGATCAACTTATTCTAAACCTATAGACCTTTTTTTATTTTCACTTTTCAAGAATACTCATTACTTCAAAATACAATTTGCGTGCAACGTTGAAATACAATTTAACTGTTTCCAACGTCTCAGAAAATGTCTTGGCTTTAGTGTCAATCCCTTACTGGAACACTTAAGCTACAGTTTTATTGACCTGTCATGCAAAGGCGTTAGAGGTGATCATTGGAACCTAACTGGTAACTCTAGCATGACAGTTGCACAATTTCCTAAAATAGAAGAAGCGTGCCTAATTAAGAAATGGTACTCAGTTTGCCCTTAATTTATTTTAATTCAAAAACTCATGCACAAATTGGTAAAGACCTGCAAAAAATACTGCAACTTTAAAACTTGATTCTTCATTAATTGATTGATAATTCTCTATTGTTGCTGCTTTAAGTGGCCAATCACTCTACTCATCATCTGCGATGGATTCTTGACTTCCAAAAAATTATGTGGGGTAATTTTTGTAACCATTTTCTACTGTTGCTTTGGATGCGCCAGTTCTTTACTTTTAAACTCATTTTCATACCTTAGGACTTATCTCTTTGGTCTTCCTTGCTTGTCTTCAATGTGTTATTTGGATCATCTAATGCAACATTTTTATATCGCCATTGGTGCTTATACCTCAACAATGCACTCTTTCTTTTTCAGAACATTTTCGTCACAATTTAGAGCCTCAAAGAGATATTTTCTTCTGTCTGAGAATTAATATCGTACTAAAACCCAATTATAATTTTGTTTTGCAATAATTATGGCCTCGCCTCAATAGGGAATTACTGGTTGATGTGAACTCCTAAAATATGTCTGTCACAAAATCTCATTCCATGCCACTAGGTCTGCCGTAGGCAGTGTTACCAACATTTCTTATAATGTAGCATATCAAAAATGTATCCAATGCAAAATATCTCCAAAATAACGGGATAGGGAGTTGGAAATGTGGAATTTATCTTATTTCGTAAAAAATATCGAAAACCAAACTTCATTCCCCCACATACCTAATACTCATGTTTAAAAATAAATAAAAAGAATATTTTGTATACCAAAATATAATTTATAAAAAAAAAGAAGCAAACTGTCCGAGTGTAGGCTCGTATGTTAGTGATAAATAAATAGTTAACGAAGATACGTAACATTGCTACAAATCAAGTATACGTAATTGAAAAAAAAAATTAAACAAGCGATGAAGAAATATATTTTACATTCACATTTAGGTGTAAAAACTAAAATACGTAAAATACTCTTTATATGTATGTATAGTGTAAAATTATTTTTCGATTGTACTTTAAGCTCCCACAAGAAATAATCTAAATTAAGGGGGAAAAATAATAATAAAATGAAAAGACGATTTCTGTAATGCCAAACCTAATGTGAATGTGAAATTTCGGGTAAACTGCAATGGCATGTTGTATATTTGTACCTATATGGATAAAAAAATAGCGTATAGTTATTTGTGCTGTGGTGTAATAATTTAATATATAATAGAAATACTCAGTTTGACAGTCTTCTCTCGTTTTTATTTTGTTTTATTTTATGATTTTATTTTTAATTTTTTATTTTTATTTCCACCATCATCCACCTCTTTTTTTTAAGATATATATACAATATGTTTCACGAATAATAAAATGAAAAAAATGGGATAAATCTGATGTTTACGTGAAGATTATGTTGATGATCACATTGATGTAATATATGATATTAATCTTAACGTTTATTATTATTATGGTTATAATTAAATTATATTTTTTGTCGATTTTTTTTTTGCAAATTTCTGTTCTTTTTTAATTATAAATAATGATTAATACGATACTTTAAATTTTTCTGTCTTGTGGATTTGATCTTATCTATATAATACATATAATTAAAATATGTATAAATAAATATAATTGTAAATTTAAAATAGCTGTCTTTGAATTCTGGAAACAACCACCTCTTCATTTCTTTGCCAAACAAAATATATTTAACTTTACCGAAAAGTATGCCACAAAAGTAATTACATATTTTTCCACTTATCTCTAAGTACTCAGCCTCCATTCATTGCCACAATACTGCAATGTTTATTTTGAAAAAAATAATTATAATTAATTAATTAAATAGTCAGATATAATTTTTTTTTGTTCCAGTAATTTTGCAAACCCCTGTATATCTAGATTTACTTCCGGTAGTCTACATAACAAAACCTAAACAAAATTAAATTTGTATTTTTTAAATTTCGCATTCAGACGATACATACATAAAAAGCGCATAAACATGGCCCAATTTCCAAAATATGGCAAGATGGCTTCTTTCGTGGGGATTATTATTGGTTAACATAGTGTAAAGAGCTCCGCCTTGGTTCTACTTTTGACGGGATGATTTATCGATTCTCCCGACTCTCAGGGGTTTGAACTGGTGTGCCACCCCGCAAGATTACTATGTTCTTGGTTTTACTAATCTATACTCGTTTCTATAGACAGGGATATTTTTAAACTATAGAAAAAAAGAAAAAGCTTTTACGGTAGCGTTATGCGAGATGTATTTACTGGATATAAAACGCTGTAATTAGAGGAAGATGTATGATGTTTATTTTAATATTAATATTTTCAAGGAAATTTGTTTATAATAGTAGTAATATTGTGGCATATTTTTCGTGAA
>SMLS01075035.1:0-40041 GCA_004785975.1 Popillia japonica | reverse complement strand
AATATCACATTGAACCCTCAAGAGACAACCGTTTGGCAGCTGTCAGAAACATGGTGTTAATAAAACCACACATGTCAAAATGGAAAGATTTTGTAATGTGTGTTGTATACGTTAAAATAAATCATAATACGTGCAGGTAAATTAACTGCCAAAACTGTAACCAATACTTAAGCACTTACTAGTTTGGAGACTTTCAGAAAAAACAAAAATAAGACCGACTATTTGACAGATATCAGAAAACAATAATTGTTTTTATAACTTGAAAGCTGTCAGAATTGTTGGATGATTAAGGTATTCAAGATCGTCGTTTTTACCATTTTACAACTGTCAAGTTGTACAAGTTATAGTTGTTATAAAGAATATAGTAAAGAATAGTTCACAAAATAATTTGGTAAAACAAGATACCACTCTTTCACAGTATCTTTTTTTAAATTAATTAAGAATTGTTTCAGGTTGTTCTAGTTTTGTTCTGCATTAGTTGGTAGGGGGCACTTGTGACAGCCCCCACCACTTCTACCTTTGGTAGGTGTCGACGGCTGAAACCAGATCTAAACCAGGTAAGCTGTTACCAAACTAGCTGTAAACCAACTGTTACCTGGTTTCGGCAACAGTTATAGACCCAGTTTTGGCCGCCGACACCTACCAAAGGTAGGAGTGGTCGGGGGTGCTCCAAGTCTCCCCACACCTATTTACATTATTCAAAATTCTTGAAAAATAAAATTAAAGAAGTAGTTTCAAAATCAAAAAAAAGGATAAGAACGAAAAATAAAGCTACAAGAAAAAAAAGCATTTGAAGAAAAAGTAAAGTGACAAAAGAAAAATTTATAATTAAATATAATAAATTTATAATAAAGCGGAAATAAAGTAAGTAAGTCCAAGAATGAAATAAGACAAGTGCAAGAACGCAATTAGGTAAGAACGTTGTAAAAACAAGAAAACAATATGAAAAGATCTAGCACAAGAATAAAAAACAAATGAGGCAAGTACAAAGAAATAATGAGGCAAGAACTAGTAGGTACATTAAAGGAATACTGGGTAACTTATGTGTCAGCTTAACGACTAAACTAGCGCATTTTATGCTAAACCTTTTACTATTACGATACATTTATTTCCTCTAAGATTCTGATATTGAAAAACTCAAATTCTCATCACTCATATTTGTAATTTTAGAACAACCTGACGACCCGGAAAAACTTTCACAAGAAGAACAAGATTTTCAATTCGCGAAAAGGAAAGCTGATCTAAAAATTGAGATTTTCGTTTTTGTTTTCCGACTAATATTAATTTAATACAAACTTTCAAAACTATAGTCTGTTTGCGATAACAGACGAGGCACATCATAACCAGTACAATCAGAAATAGCTACCTATACAAAATACCCAAAATCACTATTCTTACTATCAAAGATGTAGCGACTTTTTCTATGCAAAGGTGCCTGCCCTGTACGATGTTGCCATATTGTGAGTATGAACTTCGAATTGCATGTCAATGAGCTATCATGCCTTAATACATAACCTATTAGAGAAAAGAAGATTTGGCAATAATGCGTACTGCCATTATGACGAGTATTGATGACGTGGCTCGTCTGTTATCGTAAACAGACTATATTAAACAATATGATGTATTTCATTTCAAAGTTTAGAAAAAAGCAGGTTGAATTAAAAAAGCCATTTTCTTTGAATTTGTCATCTATATCGCAACATTTACAACAGATAACTCTTAAAATTTGAAAAAAAGCGGTTCTGCGGTTGTTTTTGTTAACAAAATATTGTAAAACTATAGTGGGGGATGGAACAAAATCTGTACAAATTTTCCTAGTTTTAAAATTTCAAAATCCAAAGGAGAGATGCCCTAAAAAGTGTTTTTCTTCGTTTTTGTTCAACTGATTTTTAATACTACTTTTTTTGTACCAAGTATGAACATAAAATCATCTAAACCTACCAGCCATTGTAGGAAATGATGTTGTTTGGTAACAGAAACAGTGAGTTCTCGTTTTAATTTTGGCATCGTTTTATATGCTTATATGATCCCATAAATCTATTAAAAGGACGACCACACTTTACCTTATTAAGAATTTACATATTTCTAACATTAATTTACAAGTTAAAAAAAGAACAGTTATTTCAAATTCCTGTAGTTTTAGATGTATGTAAGTGTGTGTCTAATTCCTTCTACACTTAAGTACATGGAACACCTTCGTACATATAGGATTGGGAATTAATTTCTATAATAGAAAAATATTTTGTTTGTACAATTTTCGCGAATTGAAGCACAACTAACCTAATAACCGTCTTCTTTTTTTTGCTATTGTAAGTTGTGTTCTATTGAATTTGATACGTCCTTAAATGGTGTTCGAGTAACGGAACAAAATACGTGTAGGTGATTTTATAAGTAGCTGTTGGGTGTTGTTTGTAATTTTAATGATTTGTCGGATGGAAAAAATTCAATAGCTCCGTTGTAGTACAAGAGTTTTAATAGCTATTGCCCGATGAATAGAAATAATCGTTAATCAAAATTAAATCTACGTTGTCAACGCAAATATGTAGATATTATATTCAGAAAATGAAAGTGAATATTTGCGATTAAACATTCTAATAGATTCTAAAAAATATTTCACATCGTCGAATTGCAGGGTTTGTCAGTTTTACAATTTTTGCAAATCTGAGTTCGAGAGTATTTTGTAGGTTCTATTTTCAATGATTATATACCGTGAAGTCACGCTTAACCGCAAACCACAAGATGCATTCTAACTAACTACGTACTTTACTACAATATTTGATGATTTACTATTTTATTTATTTTAGAAAAAACTAGAATGTATTAAGGCATCTGACAGCAATTAAATTTATTATTTCTATTCCTTTTTCAATACATAAATATTATTGTTAATTCTTCTTGAATCAAAACAATAACTTCCCCTTTCATTCATAAGCAAATATAGTTTACACTAACACCGGATATAAACAAAATCGACATAAACATTTTCATGTAAACATTCATTCATTCATTTCACCCATCATACCTATAAAAGGTCCTAATTTTACATCACATCATTATTATTTTGCAGACAAAGATGTGGAAGCCATTTCTCCTTTTGATTATCCTTGCTATGGTGAACAAAGCCGTCCCTAGTGATGATAAATTTTTAAAGAAGTACGCTTTAATCAAGGTAGGTTAATTGTCTATAATCTAATCTTTAAATTGCAAAACTCTATTCTTAATTTGACAGATATTCGAGAGTTGTTTTGGTCAAGATGTCGTCAAAGAAATACGAAGAGAATTGAAGGCTGCGTGTATGAAATGTCAAAATCTCGATGCGTCACCGCCTCCGCCACCATCTCCAACCCCTCAAAAACATCTAAGTCAGAATAAATTGGATTTAGTAACAGAACCTGAAAACACCATGTACGCCAATCAGCAGATTTTCCCAACTGAAAAACTTCAACAAGCTATTCTAGCGTTTAGACCAGTAAGTTAATTGTTATTATATTATGTTTGCATCTCACTTACTAGCATTTATCAAATTTCAGAATCCATATCCTCAACCATCATTTAGGCCATATCCAGGTTCGCCAGCTTCATTCTACCAAGCGTTCGCCAATCCAGCTCCCATGTTCTACGGACCAAATTATTCGCCAAATCCTTTCGCTTCCTCGCCTTACGGATTGCCTTTCATGACCCAACCGTTCTTCGGCAGTTCTCGTACATCGGTAAGTTACCTTATAAAGATCCACACATCACGAGGATATTTAACATTTATTTCAATTTCTTCAGCGAGATATGGATTTGAGAATGCAATGGGAGACCTTAATGCCGAGACTGAGCACTAGAGTCAAGAATATAACTTGCGTCATGCACGAATTAGGGTACATCGATGAGAATTTAGAACCCAATTACGAAAAAATTACCCAAAGGATTGCTGCCTTGCCGATTTCTCAAGAAGTACGGCAAGATATTCAAGATGGCGTACAATATTGCCAACAATTTTCGGTAAGCATTAATAATTACAATAATTATTAAATATCTAAATTATTCTTTGTTGCTTGTCAGCAATGCATACCAGAGCCCAAGAAAGAAGCTTCACCATTGTCAAGGGAACTAACGAAACCAATGCTGTTCTTCAAATGCTACAAATATAAGAAATTGGAAGCCTGCATCATGAAAGATGTCAGGGAAAAGATCTCCAGTATATCGGAAGAGGATCTGGATAATGATACCGATTTTAGGCGGGCAGGAAAAAGTATGAAACACGATAGTGATAATGATGAGCTCGTATCCACGATGTACGATCTTTTATACGGTGCCGATCCTAATTTTGAATTAGATAACATATTCTGATCTGACTCTACGAAATAATTCTGAATTATAGAGGAGCCGAAAATTGCCGAGAAAAACGATTTTAATTTTTTTAATGTTTAAGTTTAAATTATGAAACGATTCTTAAATTGAATTTTAACAATGGTGTGGTAGATATTATTGTTAAAATTTGATCTTTAAATGTGAGCTTTATGTCAAATTACTTCATACATATTCTTCCATTTTTGTTTCTAGAAAATGTGTGAAGTTATAGATTACAGTCTTTTCTGTATTGTTATAAACAAAAATAAACAAATAAATAATTACATGAGAATTTTAGTTTCGAATTCTATGGTTCTGATTAGTATAACACATTTTAAGGTAATGGCTTTTAAGGAATATACATTTTATATTTTAAGTACAACAACAATATCCTTCTGTTGTAAGTCAATTTAAATATCAATACATAATTACACATTAAAGATAATGAGAGCTTGTCATAGTGTCGTCAGATTTTACACGATTATATCATATTGGCAACGCCAAATTCAATTTGGTAAGACTGTAACATTGCCTGCCTTGACTGGGTAACTTCGGAATGTGTTCAGTTCTGTTTTCTTGTGTCCATGATGATTATATTCACGGCTTCTATCTTCTATCCATCTTTACATAACTTGCGATATTGTGTGTTTATTTTTTACATATTGAATTTGTTTACAATTCATTTGTTACAATTAAATTAAATTATTGAAATTAATTTTAATATATACAATGAAGATGGTGTCGTGGTTATGCGGAATAATAATAATTATTCCGCATAACCACGACACCATCTACATTGTATGTATATATCAAAATACGGAAACGAAAATATCCAAGTATGAATTTTAATCATACCGCGAAAAGTCATAAGGGACGATATTAGGAGCACCAAATGTCACACTCATTGGAATCTTCGATAAAAGTTTAGAGTAGTCTAATATATGCCGGTTCTGGACCACCAATTTGTGGTCTCTCTTTTTGAGGTCAAAACTACTTATAGTGCTTAACAATTTAGCAGTCCATAAACGGTACAAAAATTTGCGTTAAAACCATAGTAATTTCCCAGGAAAATACATAAAAATAGGTATATTTTAAAACATTTATTCCAAATTTTATTCATACATTTACAGTCACAATTTTGCTCGTTCACAAGCTAAACTGAATTTATTTCATCGTCACCAAATTGTGAACGAATATAAACACCCATATTCTTTGTTAATTTAGCACAATTATCTTATAAAAAATTATTAGCATATCTGATCGTTCATATCTAAAAATTAAATAAAAAATTGACATTTAATCGCCACCAAATTGTGAACGAGTATAAATAGCTATATTTACACATTTACTTAAATTTTATACTCATTTATATTTTATTGTCATATACTTGGTGTGTTACTACCAGGAAAGCATTCTAAAATGAACGTAGACATGAAACATAGAACGTAAACATAATAATAATTCTAGTAACATGTGTAACGTCAAAACAATAAGTATGTTAAAAGTCAAATTTCATGAAAAAAAAAATCAATAGAAAATAAATAGGTATGTAAATGAAAAATAAAACAACAGAGACTGAAAAAAGTAAATTTATTTCATGCACCATAACACCAAGTTTAATTTTTCCGTAGATGAAGTTGATGATGCTGGGGAATTTTCAGGCACCAAAGGAGGCGATGGTGTTGTTATTGGGGTATTGCCCGGCGGCACATTTCTCTCATGATAGCCTATGAAAATCGAATATTACAGTTTGTATAAAATAATTTAAATTATAATCACACAAATTTAATGGTTAATGATAAAAATTCATCATATCAAATTAATAGTCATTAAAAAATAAGTGCAAAAAAGGAAAATGTTGGGGATTGCAACCAAAACTGATGAAGAAATAAAGATATTTCGAAAGCTTTGTTAATATAAAAATAGAGTTTTAACTATATCTTTTGGTTGCAATCCCCAACATTTAATGTTTGGTTTGTTAACCATCAGAAAATTCATAATCATACCTGTGATAAGAAAAAGTAAGTATGTATACAGGGTGTCCGCGATATACAAAGCATGCTTTTAGGGGATGATAGCTACAACTATTTAGAAACAAAAACATATAATACACCTTGGGTCTATCTGTAAGCGTAAACGTGAAAAAAAAAATTGTTTCTCATGTCACAAACTTCGACGCATACTGTACAGCGGCAGCCGATCAGTGCAGGATTTACCCCACAATTACAGGCGTGTGTTCTTGCAAATGGGCAACACATCGAGCCTTTTCTGTAATACATGTTCTCCTGTCTCTCAAAAAGGTCCTTTTTAGGACCAGCAATTTATCACAAATAAAAGAAAAGAACAAAATTTTGTAGTAGCCTTTACGAAAGAGCTTAAAGCGCTCTAACATAATTGCACATTACATTGCATTACATCATTTAATGCGACTTTCCCTTAGCTTAAATTTTCATTTACCGATCGAAAGCTGCTATTAAACACGCCCTTTTTACTCTAACTTCAACATAACATCGATTTTATTGTCATAACATTATTAAAAAAAAACTCAACTCTTTCCTATTAATCGGATATTTTTAAAACGTATGGCCATTGACTTCGTACGATACAGTGGTCTAATGTAGTTCAAGGTCGTATAAACATCTGATGCTGCGCCTGCATATGTGCTTTCATTGAATACGGGTACAGTATGGTGTAAGAAAAATGACCACGTTTCAGTTTCAAAGTATTAAATAATTCGTTTTCATCGTTGTTTTCAGTTATTTTCAACTCTAAATTTTTGTTATGGTTTCTGGTTATTTAGGAAGCAATATGGATGAGTTTTCTTGTACAGTTTGACCAAATAAGGTTTTTTAGAAATAATTTTTTTTCTCGTTTACGCTTACAGATAGACCCAAGGTGTATTATATGTTTTTGTTTCTAAATCGTTGTAGCTATCATCCCTTAAAAGCATGCTTTGTATATCGCGGACACCCTGTATATTTCTGCTTACAAATATGGAAATACCAGTTTCCAGAAATTACTTTTGTCATCGCTTCTACCAAAACGTAACTTAATATACAGTTCTTCCTCGAAAAATTCAAAGACAGATACCCCTAGGTCATAGCTGCAGGGGCAGCATTTTTTCTTCTCTAATGCTAGTGATTCTCTTCTATTATCTACATAGTTAATGTAAATCTTCTCATCAGTTACTTCGATTTCCACGTCTGTGAGGCGCATGGTTCACGCTGACCGACATTTCTCTGAAGATATTCATATTGAACTGCGACCGTTTTAGTTTAACCATGATCTAAACCTAAATCTATATTTTCACAAAAATATTGGAAAAAAAAGAACATGCATACGTTGCAAAAAAATTCTTTGGTCGTTTCTCTTAGTTTTTATTCTGACACACATACACACACACAAAGCCAGGACACGACACAAAAGTAGAGACAGAGAACAGAGAGATAAATCAAAAATAGTTGAAGGAGGTGAAATAAATGGTGGTTTTATAAATTTTTTAATTCCCATATTAGCTGCTGCAGCTGGACCAGTATTAGCAAATATTTTAAATAAGGTTGTTGACACAATAGATGCTAAAATAAAAGGTAGGTCATTAACTTTAGAACTTCCTAATCAACCTCCAATTCCTTTAAAGAAAACATTGTCTCAAAAAGATAAAGACACAATAGAAAAAAAATTAGAGCACCGATGAATATGAATAATAAAGAGGATTCAGATTGTGATGACGATATACCATTGTTATGTTTTGATAAAAGCAAATAAGTTGAAAATGCTAATCCAACAGAAGAAATTTTAAAAATTATTAAATATACAAGATCCTAGATTATTTGAAAAAACATTGTAAACGAGTATTGCACACCTATAAAAATAAACACCACCAACCACAATTAACATCAGTACAATTTTGAAATTTATAATTATTTTACTGTATAACTTTTGACGTTTGTATTGTTCATTTATAATACTTAATACGTCTGTGACTGAGAAGCTTTGATTATCACTTATCGTCTGTTTTTTAGCACCATCTGCTCCAACATTTTTATATGCTTTATAAATAATATCTGTATTTCTAATATTATTTTTATATTCATCTTCAGTATTTCTACCTAGTATAGACTAATTGCGTTGATAAAAACGGCATTGGATAAACATTACACTTGTTGCTACTATCATAATAACTTTTTTTTAGTAATTTGAAGATTCATACAAAAAAATTCCTAGAAAGATATTCTATGTCTCTTTGTATTATTAAGTGGAAACATTCTCGTGTGAAAACTGTCTTTAAATTTAATAATTCATTAATTCAGTTTTCCATCATAAAAAGTTAGAAATAAGATATTATTTCAAATTTCCCGCTATAGCTAAGAAACAAAAATTTGAAAAATTGCAATAATCATTCTGTACAATTGTAACAGATGGCGCGCATAATCGTCCTATGAAGGACTTGCCCACTTGTCATAAACAGTCATAAAGCCTGTATTACACGGTCAAAATGCATCAAAGTTTTACGTCAAAGTTGTTCAAAGTCGCTTCAAATTCCCCGTGTAAATGACCACTTTGAAGGACTTTGATGACGTCACATCAAATTTTACTTTGACGTTAAAAATAGTTGCTGCAACAAATTTTGTTATCAAAGTCGGTCAAAGTTCTGTTGTGCGCATGCGTAAGCATTGCTACCAGCATAATATTTGTTCAATCGTAACTTAACGTCAATAATAAAATAGTCTGTGAAACCAAAAGTAGGTTGGCTGCTGTGAATTATATTTTTAAATTTATGGCTGTCAAAGTAAAAGTTTGAGATGTAACTTTGATGTCCATTTACGAGAAAACTTTGATGCACTTTGATCGTGTAATATACGCTTAAAGATCATAAATGTCAAATATTGACCAGACTAGTAGGACATTGTAGGGTTGTGATGTTTTTTTTTCATTAGTATGTCATCATAATTTCAACAAATGACATCAAAATAATGTTATAATTGTTTGCTGAATAATGTAGCGATTTTATTAATAAATATTTCGTTTAAGTAATAATAAGTACTTTATTAATATAATCAAAAAGTTTTACATATTTCAAAAATATAGACTTAATTAATAGTATACAATACACATAACTATACAATAATACTGTAAAAGAATGAAAATTATATTTAACAATTATTGTCTCAATTTTATTGTCATGATATTATTTTTGATATATTAGAGGAATGTTCCACATTTTAGAATATCGTCAATATAACATTTTTACTCAACTACATACATACATACACACATTTATATTCATTATTTTATCTCAATGAAATTTTCATCCATCACCGGCTCATACTTCAACAATTTCGCATACTGTTTCAACAATTTCTTCCAATAACAACTCACATCTTTCATTTTCAAATTATCCCAAATCATTTGATAACCATTTTCAGCTATTTCTCTCGCAATATCGTCGTTGTTTTTAACGAATTCAATAAGTTCGCGGATTTCCTGTTTTGTGGCTTTAGCATCGACCGGAATATAATGAATCCACGGTTTTAATGCGGGATAAAAGAATTCCAACCATTCGTTACCAACGTGGAAAACTAGTGATTTGCAGAGTAAAATATGTTTAAATCTGAAACTAGCTGCCACTCCACGAAAATTGAAGAGGTACTTGTATTTGCAATGCTCGCCAAATGAGATTTCTGAAGCAGGTGGGGCATGTAAAGTATCCTAACAATAAAAAAAATGTTTTATATTCAACCAGAAAGTTTTCTATCTAACAATGATGATCTGATCTTCATTCAATTGGAGTTTGCTAAATCTGTACTCATGAGCAATGAGCAACATCATTGCTAGATAGATTAGTTTGTGCTAGCTCCCTTTGTATAAACCAAAACAGTGAAAATAGAAAAATAATTTATTTACCGCATCAGTTTTCCAAGCTTGATTTTTAGTATATTGAGCATCTGCTAAATCAGGTTCTTCCCTGGATAAAAGCACCAAGGGGTCTCTTTCAGGACTTGTTCTGGACCCCCTAAACAGAGCTTTACCCATTTTTTTTTCCCAAGATATTTCATCAGCGATTTTCGATAATTGCTTCCTGTGTATATCCCATCGACCTATCATTAATCAGCATAATTAAAAATTAATATTCCTGTCATAACTGTAAATATCATCTTACCAATTCCTTTAGGGTATAATTCAATAGCTGGACCACCTTCCCAAAACGCCCAGGCTGGATACATAATATCGTAATAATCATTAGACTTACTAAAAGAAAATACAGGTCCGAAAGCCCCATACTGCTTATGTATCTGCGGCCAATCCCTTGTATTTACCACAAATTCCATATTAGGTAAGTCCGGTAATAATTCTAAAATAAAATGCTCGATTCCTGAACATCTCGCAGGAAACATACATTCTGGATCTCTATATAACTTATGATTAATAATTTGATATTTCGTGCCCCTAAAATTAATATAATCAAAATAGAATCGCTTTATTAATACCTTCAAACACTCACTTCGACTTAATATTCTGTACTAATTCTTTAGAAATACCATCTTTGAACCGTTTGAGATCCTCATGTATCACATTTGAATGGCAACTGCACTTACTCTTATCACATGGCTGATACGATTCTTTGGCTTTTCTTATATTATCGAAATAGTCTTTAAATTTTTCGTTTAATTCTGAAAATTTTAAATATTTGACGAAAGTTTGACGCCTGAATTTAGACTACCAAATATACACTCGTAAATAGCATACTATTGATAAAATTATTTGTATAGGTTAGGGTACCTCTGCTATATTTATTTTCCCTTTCTACTTTATTGCAATCACTTTTATTATCTGCAATACACGACTGGTCATTACAGATAACGGTGAGGAGATAATTAGCTAGAATAATCAAATATAAATAAAGATTTTGTTTCATGTCTTCCGACACAAACTAACGACTAAACTACAAATTATGAACTGGTATAAAAATAAAAGTAATTTTTTATTTATTCGCTGTATACTATTTTATTTGCTATTGTTATTTAATAAATGTAATATAAAAAATATTAATACAGGAATAGAATAATAAAGTAATGAAATAAGATGCTGTTTATGGGCTTGCTTTTAGTCTTAAGGGGAGTTCAGAGCTCTCCGTTTGTCCGTTTGCGTTTGTACGTTGACCAATCAGAGCACGTTATTTTTATGTGCTTCACAGTCTATCCGATAACGGATAAAGTTGACCGACGTTGAACTTTGTACGCGTCCGTTCATCCGTTTACGAAAAAAGTGAGGTTAGACCTGTCACAACAAAACGGTTAGTATAGGAAATTGATCTGTCATTAAACGTACGTTACCGACGCAATGCTATGAACCGCAAAAAAATGTTCATCCGTCAACGTGTCAACGCAAACGTACAAACGGATAGCTATGAACTAGCCCTTATTGTTAGCTTAGTGACGCTTTGTTAAGGTTGCATTTCTTAAAGCTATATTAATTAAATTACCAATTGTGTGCTGTTTAAATTATTTTATATTAATTTTGAAAAGTATAAAAGAAAAATGCATTTTAAATTTAATATTTTGTTTGATGGTATTGTTTTAGTAAGTAAGAAGTAAGAGAAGTAAGAAACCCGCTGTGCCATCTTATAGGAAACTGAAAATACACACAACCTACAGCTATTCATATTGAGAGGGCGCTATTGCGCACGAAAGAAAATTTGAAATGGTATTTATATAGCGTCTTTGATTCTGTTTTGTTATTTTATCGTAAAATCTTAACAAAATACACAATTCAATTCGTTCGTGCATCCTATATGTTTTTTTTAAGTTTAGAGAAATACAGGAAATCAAGTTTTTAATACAGTCAAAGTTTCAGGACGAATAATAGCTTAAATACATCTTTTTTCGCCAATTATTAGATAGATTTCACGGTAGTTTATGTTTTCAGCTGAAAGTACGCTCATTTTATACACTGCGAGCAACAAACATTCAAGCGTGCTTATTCTGTATTCGTTTCTAATTTTATCAAAACTATCTTCTGAATTTGCTGTCAAGGTTGTTAACCATAAGTATACCATTTTATCTGTTTACATTAAATTTATGTTATATAGTTGATTATTTATGGCCTATGTATAGTTCGTTTCACCAGATGCAAAATTCAACAGCTAATAGTTAGCATCGACACATAATAGATGGTGTAACAAGTTAAATGAGGCTAATGCCCGGTTTCTGAAACGTCAAAGAGCAGTTATCTGCTTGGTATCTGGCAATTTAACAGGAACTGTCTTTGTTAAATCACCAGATACTGAGCAGATAACTGCTGCTTGACGTTTCGGAAACCGGGCATAAATGAGGCAAAATTAATTTGTCCTATAGCACAATATACATGCCGATAACAAGCATTAACCGACATGTTTTAGAACGTATTGTTTCAGTTTATAGTGCGGAGTCATTAAGAAAACACGCTAAACACCCATTTCGTATGAAAACAAAGGAAAACTAACCACCTCAACAACTTTGCGTAAAAATAATCAAACCAATTGTTTTTTGACATTTTTATTAAAAGAATCGATGTAACAAATAAATAAATAAAAATACACATAAATTTGCATTTTCTTTACCCACGACCACTTTAGTAACTATTTTTTAAGTATCACAAAGTACAAAGTTGATGCATGTATGTGCCTTTTTGTTTTCCACTTTAAAAATTATCTCCGATGTTGTGCATCAGTCTGATTTTGTCCGGTATTCAAAAACGCCATAAAACAATAAATAATCGGGCTTAAAGATGCCAATATCAATCCAACTGCTATCATCGGCCTGTAAAACACCCAAGTAACTGAAATAACTAACAGAGACACTGAGAGAGATATTGCTAAATTCGAAGATGACGTTATTTCTTGTTCTGCAATTTGGTGGAATGTTGGAAATTTTAGTACTGGAACCAATTTTTATCGAATTAAATATTTAATAATTGTTTTAAGTTTAAGTTAATCTTACGTAATATTCGTATTAATCCTTTTAAGCATACTGCGGATGCGTACAAGATAAAAACACCTAATCCTCGTAGTTTCCAAGTTTCCCAACGTGCATCCGAATGTTCCACGTCAAAAATTTGCGTTACCGTAAGTATGCCATCTCGTAGCAATGCTATCTCGTGATTTCTAGTTGTTTTATATGGTATTAAAATTCCGTTTTTCTGCATACCAACTACGGTTACCTATAGATAAAAATAGTTTTAAAAATGGACAAAATTTTATTATTTCTTTCATACAGATATTAAACACCTACATTTATTACCTTTTGTAATATTCTTTTTATACTATCATGATTGCTAATGTAATTATTGATAATTGCCTAATTAAGGGTAAATAGCTTTATTTTTTGTGATTACGTTGTATGTAATTCATAATTTATTAGCCATAATTACATAATTATAAGCAGGAAACTAATTGTGCTGTAATATGTACAACTAGATACATTGAAAATGGCCTCTTTAGAAAATTGGGGATTCTAACTTTATGTCAAAATAAAAAGGTTTTTCCTTTTGGCGTAAGCCAAGAACACGAAATAATAACGAATTTAAATATTTTTTTTAGTATGCATGCATCATAAACCAATCAAAACACACCCATAAGCGTGCATAATCGGGCGTTTATCGCACGGCGTGCGTATAAAGGTTGCTTGGTAACAGCCAATCCCTGGACTTTGCAGGTATTAAACTTAATTCAGCTTCAGCAGCTAGTTTTTGAATTTCTGTCGACATTATTAATACAACAATGATGTTTACCTAATAATTAAGTGAAATGTCAAATGACATAATATATAGACACATCTCACTCGATAAAATGTGGTTTTAAACTCGTTACTCGTGCTTTAAAAGCTTGATTATGCACTAGTGTCATAATATACTATTAATGCAATTCTTTTAAGCAACAGAAATTCAACAAAATAACAAAATTGGATATACATTGTCTGTAATTTATTATATTAACGCCTGGTGAGTAGGAGCCGGAAAAAATTAACTCTGAATTTGTTTTATGAGGCGGTGTCGAGTCTAATTCGCATTGTCATGTTACTAAGTTTTCTGGAGTACTACAGCTCTCAAAATGTCAATAGTATGTATATGTCTTGAATGACGTTGAAAACTTCCACGGTTCGGTCTATATTGTTATATCCATGTTTTGAGGCAAAATTTCGGCCCACACCATTACAGGTTGGAAATGTTAGCAGTGTTCGATGATGCCACAAGGATCGGGAACTTCTGTGAACCTGGTGCTTTGTCGATTGTAGGTTTGCTGAACAATTTTTTACCCTGTTGCGCGACGATAAACTTGGCTACATTTTTAGAAGCGTATGAGCTTGTTTTCGTCAGTAAATGTTTGGAATTTGTAAGGTTGGAATCCTAGTTCCTCCTTCGGTAACTATTCGTTACCTGAAGTTAGTTTTTATCTGGCACTTCCTATATTTATCAAGAGAAGAATAAAGGCAAACGAATGGGTCTTAGAGATTATACCAAACTGTATTCTAAATGCTAAATTTATTTACAATTGTTGCACCTTCTAAGGCTTCAGTTAAAGGCATCCTTAACACAATATAGCTGTAGCTGCCAACTGCCAATATGAAAGTGGTAGGTAGGGCAAAATTTTTAATTTTAAATAGCGGATATGTTCGTAAATCTTTTCTGGCGAAAATGTTCGTTTGTTCGTGCTTTTTTAGTAAAATAAATGGTCTAAATCAAAATTTATGACAGTTAAAAAAAGGATAGCAGCTATTCTTCATAGCTCTTTCTTCAAAACTCACAAAACAAGATATTTATTTTGTAAGTGAAGACATTTTCAAAGGCTATAACTGTACATAATTTTATTTTAAATAGAATCTACTTATTTTTATCAAAATAAATTAATTTAATATTACCGGTTCCCCATTGACTCCAGCATAATAGAATTGCACCCGAATATCTCCAACTTGAGGATTCCAAACATCATCACAATGGTAGTATATCCCGAGATGAAGCTTTATGTCTCTTCTATCCGGTCGTTGATCGCCTGTTACTTCAATATAATCATTGAACTTGTTCTTTATATCTGTGCCCAATGTGAGTTGGCCAACTTTCACAATGGGTGACACATAAACATAGGTCTTCAATGGAATTTCACTGCAATAATTATTAAAACATATATAAGCGAAGAATATAGAGCACATGAGAAGTCTTACGTTGGATTATGGTGACCATGTCGAATATAAAAATTCCTACTGTCCACTAATTTATCTCGCCATTCAGTTACATAAAAATAATCTGTTTCGGTTGTTTCAGACGATACCATATCCCCATAATCCCTTCTTCTAAAACGTATAAACCGATTTGCAATTACATAATTCTATATATTAGTTTATTATAGACTTTACGTTCTCTCTTCCACCCACTGATACATCTGTACACGTCGTTTGAGTTTCACTGATTGAACGGAGACCCCATACTCTGGTTCAGTAAGCGGTTCATCCACTATTAAATTCCCACTAATATGAACGAGACGGCCTTCTAATTCTGGTCGCACTGGCTCAAATGGATTCAAAGCGATTACATTATTAAATGCTTCATCTAAAGAATGTGCATGGTGTACGGCTCTACCCTACATATATTAGATACTTATGTATTTCATAATCACACTGAAAATTACTCGATTGACTTACTTCATTCCATGTTAATAATAATGTCCCAGCACATAACAGCAAGAATCCCATTAGGGATGTCAGCCAAGTCTTTTTTAATTCTTCTGAAAATGAAGCTTCCATTTTTGTCTAATTTCGAATTGATTCCTTGCCGGTTCTAGATTCAGAAACATCCTAAATTTGTATTTATTAATGATATAAATAACAAGGTAGGGTATACGTTTTGGAAGCACGCATGCCCAAAAAGTAACATAATCGGTAGGGGCAATAACAATTAGTAATCGAATAAAATTTTGAGTAAAATGTGATAATTAAATTAAGGTATGTTTGAATAGTATCATTACTCATTTCATTGTATCATTTAAATAATTACGTACTCATTTCAAGAGTTGTATAATATTACTTAACCTCTAAATTATTGATTATATGAATTGTTTTTCTTTTTATATAAATTATGCATTAGAACTTTATTCAATTAGATTACTTTTTTCAATAATTCCTGTTAAGATTTTATTGTCATTTTTAAGTATGAAATAGTAAAAATCTTTCGAAATATTTTTAAACCATATCACAGACCATATCAAATGTTTTTCTATTCTATCTGTAGACGTGTCTATAAGCCACAGATTTACTAAATTTCAGTTGTTTCAGTTCTATAAAACAGTAAATGACAGCGATTTAAATAAAAACGACCGTTACGTCAGAAAGTGACATGAACTTAGCATACACGACAATAAACTTCCAAACAAAACAATTCATGTTTTTTATTATGTTTTTATGAATATCATATCATACATATTTAGCATGGTCTCCTTAGTAGCTGTTGGGGTGCTCTTAATAGCTCTTTATTTCTATTACACCCAATACAACAGTTTTTTGATTAATTTTCGAAGATATTGCAAAATATTGGTTAGCTGAGTTTGTGCATAAATTTAGGCTACCAGCTCTACACGGACGCGGATATAGTTGCATAAAATCATTTGAAAACTGGGTTATGACGAGATAATGTAACTGTGCTAGCTAGATCTTGTTTAAAATTTTTATTTGGATATCGTTGTTACTTATTTAAAAATTGTATGATCTACGCGTAGTTCTGTATCTTTTTAGAGATTTAAATTAATTTGTCAATTATCAAATTTTGATTTTTCTAGTCTCCCAATACTTATCCGATATGGTCTAGTGGCTAGGATACCTGGCTTTCACCCAGGAGGCTCGGGTTCGATTCCCGGTATCGGAATATTGTTTTTTTTTTTAACATTTTCTGTCACTATATTATTATTTATACCCTTAAAAATCCCTTAAAAATTATTTTCAGGATCTACAATGAGAGCTCTCGTTGTTACAATTTGGGTATTTATAAATTTGGTGTTTTTTGGTATGTGCGGATACATGTACCTGTTATGGTCCCAATATTGGATGTATATCGAAAAAGATATTGAAGCAACAGTAAATACATACGACCAACAAATATATTACTACAATCGCGGATACCCAATGAACGAAACGACCAAATTATTAAATAATACGGAATCAAAGACGAGAATCAAACATTCCATCAAAGATAATAATAACGTCACAATAATTAGAAATAGTAAACCGAGGTTTCCTAACGTACAAGGGAGTGAGTTTCCAAGAGATATACAAAAATATGTTTGCACTAAAGACGATAGTACAACTTCTTGTGATAATAAAACGCTGCAATATAAGGAAAGATTGTTTAAAGAGTTGAAGAGAGTTTTTTTGGATGAAAGTAACGTGTTAAAACCAGGCCAAGATAATTATTACAATGTCTCATATAAAGGGCCCAAAGAAAATTATATGGAGAAGACACCGAAGGAGATTTTGTGCGAGTTGAAGAATGTCAAATTGTCAACTTTAAGAGGTAGCGATGTCCCTACTGATTTAAAATATTTCATCCCTTCAACGGATTTGTTTGAGAATACCAGATTTAATTCTTGCGCAATAATATCTAGTGCAGGATCGTTCACAAATTCTTCGAATGGAAAATTGATAGGTAACGAAATTTGATTCGGTCAATAAAGTATTATACCATATTTTCTATTTCAATCTTCAGATACTTACGATCTAGTTCTTCGCTTCAACAACGCGCCAACTAAAGGTTTCGCCAAGGATGTCGGCAAGAAGACCACTGTACGAATACTAAATTCCCAAGTTATGTCAAAGGACGAATTCAAATTTCTAACAGCTCAAGTGTTTCGTAACATCACGATTTTGGCATGGGATCCTACGAATTACACAGCTTCGTTACGTGATTGGTTAGATCATCCAGAATTCAATCTTTTTCCTAATTATATGGAGTACAGGAAACGATTCCCGTACGCTAAGATATACATAATAAATCCGCAGACGATTTGGCACGTTTGGGATTTCTTACAGAGAAATTCGCCGAATAGATTAAGAAGGAACCCGCCATCATCTGGGTTTCTAGGTAAGCATTTTCATCTGATTGATATGCATAAACCTTGGTATGCTTCTTAAGAAACGAAGACGATAAACAGATGCAGACTGCATATTTCTACGCCTACTGTATGATATTTTCTGCATATTATGCTGACATAAATCTTGTTTGTGGGATTAGTCTGATATATGCTGATAGATAAAGAACGAATGTGTTCAATTCTGTTTGTTTACGAAAATATATATGCTAATTGTAAAAAACATCTATTATATGTATATGAAGCGGTTATACTGATGAAATATGATAGATTATAAATTTTGATACTCACAAAAGTAGTGCAAACAAGAAACTAATCTGGACCCCTAATTTACAATGGAGTGCTTTTATCTAATTATCTGTCTAATTGCATTATCAAAAATTGAACAAACCAAAGGTTTTATTAATGCTGCGAAAATTATATGCAACTGCATATTTCAAAAATATTATTTTTCAGATTACAAAATTTATATTGTATTCCGTTAATATATATTTTATTAGGTATGTACGTGAAAAAAGATTAAGTATATGTATATCTATCAAGTATTTCGGAATACAAAGAAGGTTCTTACCTTGAGAAATCAAAATTTTCTGGTCAAGGTAAAATTACAATTTAAAATTTATACTTTAAGATGTAAATATTATACTCTAGAACATGTTTTTGTATAACTGCGTTGTAATAGATTTTCTTCTAATCTTCATAAAATCTAAATAACACTTAAATATATGTATTTAGTGACATAATTGATTACTTAAAAAAGTCATTTGTCAAACTGACTTTTGTAACAAACTTGCACATCCGATATGGTCTAGTGGCTAGGATACCTGGCTTTCACCCAGGAGGCTCGGGTTCGATTCCCGGTATCGGAATATCAACTTTTTGCAATTAGATACTTACAAAAATTATTTTTTTGAATTAAAATATGTATGTTTTTTAGGATTGGTTGTATTATTACCGCATTGTGAATTTGTTGATTTCTTCGAATATATTCCATCAGTTCGGATAACGAAGAAATGTCATTACTATGAACCGGAAAATAATCCTTCCTGTACGTTTGGTGTGTGGCATCCTCTTTCAGCCGAAAAACTGTTAACTTATTATATCAACCTGGCTAGTGACGGTGATGTTTTTCAAACTGGCTTCGTGCGAATTCCTGGTTTTAATAAATTAGAATGTTGATGTAGATATAGTTCAATTACTAACTTACGTACAAACACGCGTTATGAATTAACTTAATTTTACATTACAGCATTAAAACAATTAACGTTATACCCAGAATTGAAAAAAAAGCAGAAAGTTTATGCATGTCCTAAATAAGACAATTCGATTTTTTTAACGTTTTGCATATTCACTAAATAATAAAACAGCTTTTTAGATCTATGAGTCAATAGGTATTAAATAAACTCGAATGTGGACCTTATATTGGGAGGGACAGAAAAAAAACACAACAAGAATATAATGGGAAGAATATTTTTTAAATTTTTATGATTATTACGCGGCTGTAGGGCAGCATTTTTAAGTATTTTTTGTTTTGTAAAATATTTTTATACATATCACATTTCTTTCTGCACCTGTATACATACTTATTTATATTTTATTATTTATTTCTTATGTAAATGATATAAAATGTAATAGATAATATAATACTGAATAATAAAGATATTTATAAAACCATTTCATGTTTTATTATTAGTGATTTAACTTTTGTAAATAAAATTTTGACAGCGAATTGTCATGTTGACGTTTGCAAACTCTGAGACCATCCGATATGGTCTAGTGGCTAGGATACCTGGCTTTCACCCAGGAGGCTCGGGTTCGATTCCCGGTATCGGAACATGTTATTTTGATTTGTTTTTAAATGCATGCAGGAATGATAATCATAATATAAACGGAAAAATCCTCAATTTTTATTTCGTTATTCCTTTTTGCAATATTTAGAAATCTTTCTATGTAAAATTGGTGATGACATCTTACTAAGGTTTGTTCATTTTATGGAGGAAATATTATGAAACTGAAACGGGGAAATGCTTCAAAATTAATTAATTCTTGTGCTTGGAATTGTATGATTAGAATGTTAAATATTTTGTGACAGCTAACTGTATTTTTTGACATTTGCGGAAAGAAAGACTATCCGATATGGTCTAGTGGCTAGGATACCTGGCTTTCACCCAGGAGGCTCGGGTTCGATTCCCGGTATCGGAATATATTATTTTATTTATTTTTAATGAAATATATTATTTTTATCGTTAAATCAAGTATTTAATTTTGTAATAATTTCTATAAAATAGTATTTTTCATATAAAATTAATAAATATTAATTAAATCATATTTAAGTTTATCTTTAATATTTATAGCAGCTTCTTAGCATCCGATATGGTCTAGTGGCTAGGATACCTGGCTCTCACCCAGGAGGCTCGGGTTCGATTCCCGGTATCGGAATTGGTTTTTTCTTTGGAGACAAACAAACTGTTTTACCTTCCACGATTTAAATGTATGTACATATATTTTGGTTGTGTTAAAATGTCAAACAATCAGGTGTAAACTTCCTATTTCGATATTTTCCCGTTATTATTCATTTAATAAACTTCAACATTTTTTTATCATCGTTAGTTGCTGTGTGTGCATCAACGTTATACTTCTTCGTATGTATTACGAATTGAATTTACGCAATATTTTTATAAGTTTATAAAAAATTACACCGCGAAATTTCCATGTTCATTAAATCATCGATACCCATTAAAATTGTTCAATTTTCTCGGTATTAATATATGATGGTTTACAACTAAATTAAGTTTATTCATAGCACGTTTCCGATATAGATCAACAAATTTCCATTCATCGTGGTAGGTATTCACAATTTGCTATGTATATCCGAATTATTTATAAACGGTACATAATCAGAAATGTATTGACGATGAACAAATTTTACCGGTGTTATCGAAATAATTTGCATACGCAGGTTTCCCGCAGTCTGATCGCTAGCCAAACCGCTGGATTTGGCTTTGTTATTGTAACAATAGACGGTTCTTGTTATGGAGCAACTAAGTCTTCTCAGAACGTTTATCATTCAAACACCTTGTAAAAAAAAATACTTACCGCAATGACTGTGCAAGAAATTTACAATTGAAAATGGATTTGTTATCGGTCTTTTTGATACAAGAAGTATTATTTATTGGGGATGCAATGACAAATACTCAACCGACAAGGCACCTATAAACTGTGAATGGTAAATCGATGAGTCAATGAAAATGTTATCAGATCAGATCAATTTCATTACTTTTAAGGTGTGAAATTTTGGTAACAATTCCATTCAAGTGACTTGACCACAGATACTCAAATGGAAGTTGATGGCTAAATCAAAATAAACCAGTGAAGGAGGCAAAAGAATATATGCTGTTTCTGCACTTTCTTCACAAAACGTCGTTTGTGCAACTGCGTTGTAATAGATTTTCTTCTAATCTTTATAAAATCTAAATAACGTTTATAAATAAATTTATAACATAATTGATTACATAGAAATGTCATTTGTCAAACTGACTTTTGTAACAAACATACACATCCGATATGGTCTAGTGGCTAGGATACCTGGCTTTCACCCAGGAGGCTCGGGTTCGATTCCCGGTATCGGAAATAAGGTTTTTTTAATGATATTGTGTTTGTTATAATTTGAAAAGTAAAACTCTTCTTTTTTGATAATTAATTAGTGGGACAACAAATTCAACTTCCTCAATTTCATTCGGAGCTAACTTAATTAGCCATACACAAGGCATTGCTTCATCAAATACTCAACACATTTACATACATTTTCTCAAATTGTGGACAAATTGTAGGTACTAAGTATAACCAAATTTTGCCAACTGTCAGTTATATGTATTTTTATTCACCTGACAGTGATATACCAACCAACAAACTGTCAAAGTGACGCACTGTAGCGGTGTTTCCAATCATAAGAAAAAATCATGGCCATCTTTTATCAGGAAAGTTTTTGAGGGCATGGTACATAAACAATTTACACAGCAGCAACTACAGTGGGTATTATCAAGATTATCAACTACATATTTTACCAACATCTTACTTGACAACATAATCGCGATAATTTTCATTTTTCTCATGCGAATAAAATTTGATTCGAATTTTCTAGATTTTTTCTTTGTAATTAGAGGTAAATCAGCATAACTATATAAAAAAAACAGGAAAGTTTACTATTACAAACACGATTGCAGGATGCTGCATAAATAAATCCTGAATAAACTTGGCGTAATTGAGCTCTAGAAAGATTGAAGTCTGTTTTCGTTTTGGTGTTTCATTCTCCAGTCTTCTAGAATTCTGTATGAATAACAGTGTTGTCTTGAGCGAATCAAAAGTTCGAATAACGTTTGAAACAAGCTTCTTTAAATCTTCAAGCAAGCTCAATGCTTCTGTGTATATGTACATCTCTCTGAAAATTGTACAAAAACTATCATGAAGTTAGAAAAAAGGATCTATTTCTCAAAGTTTGAGATCAAATTGCTGTTTAATACATAGAATGAAATTATTTTCTATAAAAAGTAGACTCCTTTGGGTTGTTGTTAAAAGCTAAGAAAGGGAAAAATAGATGTTGGGATTAATCAGTCATTATTCTAAGTAAACATTCAAAATATTGCATGACCAATTATGCCATTGTAAAATTATGTTGTTTACACTTAATTGAAAATTATAGATTGTATTTTTGCAGTTTTGTGCGTGTAGTTATGGTTCAATTCTCAACATCCGGAAGTCCACTAATAATGCGTAATAACATAAAATATGTACCTAGTCCATAGAAAAAAAAACTACTGCTGAATATCTTATAAGATAGTAAACAGAGGTAATTATGAATATCGACCAGTGTATCATTCATTCTGAAAATAAATTTGTAATTGGAAGTTATGAAGATATAATACAGGATATTAGGAAAATTTTTATTTATGTTTATATAACTATTTGTAGTTATTAATGCGTTTTAATCACATAGGTACTTTTTTTCTTAGTAAACAAAAAAAATTGACGTAATGACTTAGTAATATATTGCAGTAAAATGTTTATGTGTTTATTGACTTACTTCCGCTTTGATTTTTAATTCTACGATATTTATTTATAGTGCAAATAGATATAATAGTTCTGGATCTGATTATGATTTCACATAAACGTAAAAACAAATTCTTGTATATTAACAACAACTAACATTATTCTCATAACAAGTGCTCTGAAAAGAGAATTATTTTTTTTTGGTGTATGGTCTTAAGATATCTTGCGACTTTTCCCACCAAATATCCAACATTAGGTGCATTAATAAAGCAATAATATAAGCACGACCATTTCGGCAAATCTTTCAGCAAAATTGTAATCTCTTTTAAATCTTTTGTAGTTTGCAATAAGCAAATATCATCAATTTAATACATATATTGTGAGCGTTTTTTCATAAAACAATGACGTACATATGTAATTTTGGAAACATATATAGGATAGGTTTTTTTTATAATATTAATATATTTTATAATATGCGCAAACGTTTATCGTATATGCGGTCATAGCAAGTCACTATTTTCTATTATCACTTTCCGTTTATCTAATAGATTATAAAAGTATTTACGCTAATTTAAAATTATTTATTTTGGTATAGTCCATATTTAAGTACAATGCAATTTATTGTCAGCTTCAGCCAAGTTAGTCATCCAATGTTAACCACAATTATGAGTGGAAGTATAACCACAAAAAGACGGATAAGACTTAAAGATAGCTTTATTATAGTATCATCTTCTTAACTACCGGTACAATATGAATAATAAAACCTTATGCAGTAAATTAAACGAATTGCATCTTGAGTCATTTATCAGAGAAATTGAACGAGTTTAAACAATGATTCCTTTAGTTTTTCTGTAAATACCCTTTTGCTTATTGTAAACCGATTAACACAGAAATATTTATGAGTGTGTTAAGTGAACGTGCCATTGCTTCAATGCTTGAAAGGCTCAGCTAATACTAACAATGAATCCATGATAATTACATTATTTAAAGAGTGCAAGAATATGACAATTTAGCGCCAGCATATACATAATTTAAGTTAACTCCAAATTATTTGAAACGTATTGTTAATTTAAACTCAAAGATTTTTTAAAGAAACTTTATTCAAGCAAAGCTGCTTAAGATGTAGGTATTTCAAAAATCCAACCATTATAAACAAAGTAGATTGAACTGGTTCTGAAAGTGTTCTCAAAACCAAAGAGCAAAGGGCCCAAGTAACTGCTCTGAGGCACGCCAGAAAATAGGATACAATAATCTTAAACACCTTCTTTATTCTTTGTTGGTATAAAAGTTATATGTTGCTATGAGGATATAATATCTGTACAGTGAGCTAACGCCTTTATCGTCGCTGCAACTAAATTTAGAAATGTTGAAGATCAAAATTAATTTCATTAACACTGTCGAAGTTTTTTCTTCTTGAAATTATTTGATTTTTCCCTTTTACGTATTGCCAAAAGAAGATTGATTAATCATGATCAATATCCATTTTAGAAATATGTTTGGTATTATACAGAGTTAAGAACTACTACAGTGGCAGGCCGATAAGCAATACATCTTGAAAGCCATTGTAGTTGCACTTACCACAACAAAAATAAATTAGGAACTAATCATCCAAGGACAAACTAATTTTCTTTTTATGAATATCTTTGGTGAATGCCTACCATAATAAAGTTATAATGTACGCATATGTTTATTATGTGGTTCATTTATATAATAGATTATAAAAGTATTACCCAAATTTAAAAGATGTGATTAATATGATTCATTTTTGTTATCGTCTTTATTTATCTACATTACAATTTATTGTTGCCTTCAGCCAACTTAGTCATTTAATCCTAACCACAATTAAGAGTCGCATTTAATTTGAAGTGTTGAGGAAGACGATAATTCTTTACTCAAAAAATTACATCTGGAAACTAGATTCACCTACAATTCCAGTGAAACTATTATAGGTAAATACCACAAATGAGTCCTTAAAATCCAAAGAAATGCTGCTAAATATCTAGGTAATTACAAGGAAAATTTGATCGATGTGGAGCGTATTGAAATGTCAGGGAATATGATCGGTATGATAGAACTTTGATGGTACATATGACAAACCAAACGCAAGGATCCAGGGAAGAGTTGATAGATAATGTAACATCACGGACTTTGGTTATGTCCGGTATCTAGCGGTACAGCTTGCGCTCCTGTCACTATTCCCTTTAAGATAAAACGGACATGGTGACAGGAGCGCAGGCTGTACCGCTAGATACCGGACATAATTAAAGTCCGTGTCTGTACATAAAGTAGTGTTTTGTGTTGTCTCATGAGCTGGTTTTGAGAGTACATAGTTTATCTTGTTGAGGACTAGTTTTGGAAACTACTTAGCAGGTTTAAAAGGTTTAAAAAGCAGATTATCTAGATCAAACTTTTGCTGGTTTTTAAACCAGCTAAGTTAAGTACTTTCGAAATCAGTTCTCAACGAGATAAGCTTTTAAAGAGCTGAAAATTACAAGTAAGCTGCTATCAAACCCAGTTCTCAAGCAGATACGTGGTTTTCAAACACAGCTCATGAGGTGATCGACCTTTTACAGCCCCGTCTGAGTGTAGTCAAAGAAGTAATTATTGGCAAAACGTAGAATTTGTAGCTCTTTCTGCTTTGTATTTTTTGGGTTTTTTTATTTTTTATATTGTTATATGTATTTAGATTACTTTGACGTAATCAAAACGTGGAAGCCTTGAGAAATCGTAGTGATAATAATCAATCTATTTCTAAAAAATCATAAACAAAGAGCTGTTGACAGCTAGATGTAGTGATGCTTCCAAAACTTCCCAGCGAAATAAATCTTAAATATATCCACATAAAGAGATTGTTTTATAGGTACTAAAATCAGGATACCAAGTATTGGAAAAAAAAAGATGAAAAGGTTTTAGACAAGTATCTTTTGCGACAGAGGTAGATAATCAAGTTGATTGAAAGTCACAGCATCAGCCACATGTAATGTTTTATACCGGAAGAATGTCATCCGGAAGAGGTGTTAGTCTACCCTCATACACAAGAACACATTTGGCCGGGACACATTTGGCTTTTTGCCAAATAGGATCTCCAATCACTTAGACCAATAACTTGAGTATTATTAGCGTATATTTTCAAGTCATAATGCTGCAACAATCATATAATAGGGATCATAGTCTCCTTATACATATGAGCCCTGTCTCAGTAAAGTTTGCCCAACCACCTAATACTTGATATTTCTGAATTTATTTCATAGTAGATTGAAATTCTGGTTGAAATATATTATTTTTGGTCTCATTCAGTGTTTAGGGAAAGATAACAAGACTGACGTTGGTATTTTCAAGGAGTTTTTGTTTAGAAATTTTCTCCTTTGTACATAAAATGATTTAAGTTCAGCAACATACATGATGATGATAAATTGGGTTAATAAATTGTCGGTTTATCTGCTTCCATAAGATCTAGCAAGACATTGTGAAACAAATGATAACTGACATTGTCAGAAGCCGTTTTCGACGTTTTAATTATTTTTCGTACATTGATGTCATTGTTAAACTCTAGAAATTGGGCAACGGGAAAAACTTGTTAAGAGTCGCTAGAAAATTGGGATGTAAACCTTACAAGGTAAGCTTAATTATTTTTGTTCTTTGTTCATTATTAATTCGATATTTTATAGGCAAAAAAGAAGCTTTTACTTACAACGATTCAGAAGAAAAATAGACTAGCGTGGGTAAAGGAACACAAATCATGGTCTCCAAGCCAATGGAACTCCATGATCTGAAGCCAGATTTGAAGTATGCGTTGGTGATAGTAGGAGTCGTGTCATAAGAACTAGAGAAGAAACATTTCAGAACGATTGTCTCAAAAAGAAGGTAACATTTCCGGGCTTCTGTTATGATTTGAGTTTTTAAATTAGACTTCTAGTAGTCCAGATTTGTCGCCGATTGAAACCTTGTAGCATACTATGAAGAAGAAGTTACGAGCAAATCCGGCAAGAACCGTTCCAGAATTGCGAACTCGTCTCCAAGAAATTTGGAATAGTTTTGCACCAATTGATTGCCAAATATTAGTTGACACAATGTCAAGATGAATCGAAGCAGTTATCACTCGAAAGGGTAGTAATTTGCTGATATTTTTGGTCTAGTTGATTTTCTTCACTTGAGTTTTTTGAATTTGTAAAATATTTCTTTCTCTATTACAAAAACTATAGACTGTTCAGCTGAAATTGAATAAAAAGAACCTATTTTATCAGAATTACTTATATTTTAAGCATTTAGTTGGGTCAACTTCACTGAGACAGGGTTCGTATACAGATCGTGAAGGAAGCGGCCCAAGAATAAAGTCTTGTGGGATTCCCCGAACGAAACACAGTGGATTGAATTTACTTTAATTTTAAATAGGAAGTAATAATTTTAATATTTACTTAAATGCATGACTTCAATTCATACATTTTACCGCACCAATACATGCATTCCAATAAATAATAATGACTCAGTGGGACAAATTCGTTCAATATACATACATTGTTTTTGGCGCGAAAACCCAATCCATTCATTACTCAGTATACATTAGATTTTACTATTGACGCGCATTCTTATCTCTAAAGGTATAAATTGAATCATTTCAGCGGCCGGTATTTTTTTTTTCATTTTACGGATGTACAACCTCTAAATCACGATATTAAACATCCGCTAGTTTCGAACTACAACAAACAATAACGATATCCACCCGCAATGTATCATTTTGATAATGGACTGTAGTAGAAGTTACGTAGTAAGTAATTTTGCAAGAAATGAGGAAACTTTTTGGTTAGATAAGGGATTTACAAAGGAAACCGGTCGGAGAAATTAATGACGGTACAGATTAAACTAATATGTTCAACATATGTATGTATGTATAACAAAAAAGGACTGACGTAGGCGTAATTCTATAGAAAATCTTTCAATCATTGTCGGTGATTTGTTCCTTTGATAATAGACGAAGTAGTGATGCAGTACATTAAGCGTTGTATCGAATAACTTCTTTCTAGTGCGGAATTTTCTGCGAAGAACTACTCCATATTGGTCATCAACGCTATACGAATGCTTTTCTTCCATTGTTTTGATGGAAATGACTTTCATGTATCTTTGCGTGTTTATTCTTATTAAAAATAGTGTCGGGGACCTTCCACTGAAGCATTAATCAAATGGATAGAATTTCTAACGCTTACGCGAAAAATTAAATCAAATAGGAAAAAACCATATTACTTTGTGCCGACAAATTTCTCCGAGAAATGAAAAAGTCTTTTGTTAGAACTGACGTCTCTTATGGACTCGGTTGGAATTTAAATTATAAGTTTTATAATTCCTAAAGCGTATTTAGGTAAAAAAAGAATTTCAATATGTGTAAAGAAATCCAGGTGTGTGCAAAGTACAAAATCTCTAGTTTATAATTTTATTACGAAGTTGTAGACATACCTGTGAAAATTGGCAACGCTGCTAAGGTGATGAATACGATATGTTTATGTGCATAAAAGCGCTAACATTTAGAAAACTGCCTTTTGTTTTTTATCATGAGTTATTAGTTCTTTTTTAATATTTGAAATTTTTATATTTGTTTCAAAGTGATTCTAAGATTGTTCTATATTCTTTAGAAAATCTTATATGAATTGAAAAAAAGAAACAATCGTCATGTTAGCAATAGATCTGACAAAAGCTTTGGTGTTCACACACGTTGGTTCTGAACTTTTGAATGGTCGGTTGTTGGCATCTCTTGTTATTTTGTCGGTTACTTCATTACCTCTGATCACCGAATGGCGATCCTGAAAACAGCTTGGTGGTTAGCAAATAGAATTTCTGATCCATTATTTATCATGCAGATAGTACAAAAGCCTAGATGGTCATTGTTTTGGTTTGGAAAATGGAAATGCAGCCCCCAAACTGGTAGTTATCTTGTTCCTTATCTCTGTCGTCTTTTCCGTTGACGTTTTCGGAGACATCCATAAACTAGCAGGAAATTCTTGGCCTGAGTTTGTGGACCTAGGTTTTTCCAATCTTCTTAGTGATGCATGTATAGCATCTACATTAAATATCCTAAACTGACCAAAACTAACTTTTGATATTATTTAGAGCATTACTACTGTTTCTTTTAAACTAAGCTTAGTCTTTAGTTTAAAAAAGAGTTTATCACAGAAATGAAATTTGAGATTCTTCATGCTGGAATAGCATTTCTTTCTCCCAACAAAATGTGGTTCTTAAATGATGAAGTCTACTGATAAGCAATGATATCTCCAATTTGGTAGCTACCAAGTACATAGCAGCCACTTGCAATGCTTCCTTTCTCAGAACGTGGATCACTTAATCTCCCCATCACTCTTTTTCCCAAATTTGACAGCTTCATTTTATATGTAAGTGGCTAACCTTTCTTGTTCCTTACCCATAGCCGAAAATTATTAAAGGCAGCTTGAGCAAAAGAAAAGTTTATCTATCCTAGCAGCTCTAAAGTAAATTCTTTCTTCTTCCACTGGCTCCACACTGCTTGTCCACTGGTAGTTAATCGGAAGTTGGTACAAAATAGTTCTTTTGCCCGAGCTTACTAGCTCATGTGATAATTTTTCCGCACGCTTGCAGAGTCTACACAGGAGACGGCTTTTTTCCTTTCCCATCAGCGGTTAAACTCTGAACGACTGCTCGGCCAAAAGACTTATTCTGCCTCCATGCTGTTTCAAGCCTATCAATTCGGTTACACTCGGAGAAAAAAGCCTGTAAGTTCCGTTTCCACCACTAAACTATAGCAAATCTATTCTCCAGGTTTTATTTCAAAAAGAGGGCGAGGTGTTCAACATTTTGGGCTGAGAAAATATACTGGTCCAAAAATGTGATGTGCGTTGTGAATACTGAAGGAAGACTCACTAAAAACTATTGGAAAATGTTATGTTATCTTCTGTTACACAGCTTTTTGGTAATAATTTTATATTCCCCCATTTTTTTCCTGGGTCCATCTAGTCTCTCGGCCTCAAAGTAGCTCCGCCTCTTCGCGTCTCATACTTGGCAAAAGTAAGCAGATGAAAGTGTTTCTTTAGTGTGCAGTGCCCAGTCAAGATGCCTAAATACCAGTTTATTTCAATGAGAGCAGCAAGCTAAATTCTGACAAAAATTTGGTGTGAAGATAGGAGCATCCATATGTTGATGGTGTTGCTGTAAATGGTCGTTCATAGACTGCTCTCCCTAACTCGCCACCAAGATCGTTCCACTAATTTCTGCATGCGTCTCAATGTGATGCTATCATCTTCCATCAGTTGTTGCAGCTTCATGTGGTGAATCACTACCACTTTGTAATTAAATTTCATATCTTGTAGAGTCTTAAGGCCTGCAAGATGAAAGGAGAGCTCTCTAGACTAAGAAGAATGCAGATTATGTAATTACCAGTTTGCGAACTTCTTTTTTTTAGGTGGAACTACCTATATAGACCTGGCGGACTATCATGTGATTAGATAATAAACATATTAATTTTTCACACCTGTTACAATAGGACTATATAGACACTAAATTCGTACGCTGCATAAAAGTGAAACCACTATTTTTTTTGCTTTATATTTAGTTTACTGCGAAAACAATGTAACTTGGCTGAGAGATCACGAGATACATGAAGCTGTTTTTGTAGTCTAACATAGAATTATATACATACAGCTTGGTTCTGTTAGCTTTCGCAGCCTTTACTATTTGTTTTGTTTTAAACTATAATACAATACTTATTGCTTATTACATATTCAATATCGCGCCTATACCCTTGATTTTTTGCATTTTTGATTACTGCTTTATGCGGGTACATCTATACGACCCGTGACAATGTTCTCCAACGTTGGCAAACAGACAAAATCAAGTTTGTTCGGGCGACAAAAGGACAATTGCTAACAACATGTCGATTCTATCTGTCATATGTTTATGAAGCGACGAAGGCCACTCGATCCATACATTTAACCATCATTTTTAATACCTACGGTAATAAAAGACGGAAGGAGTCGAGCTACAATTTCATTAAAACCGCCTACTTGATATTCCGTGTACATCCTTCTTGCGATGTATGGAAGTATGTTGTGTATGGTGTTTGTGTTTCGTTTCTATAGGCTGTTTTAAATTTGTACAAGCGCTTGTCTTTGCAAAATGGAAAGCTTTCCATTTTGTGATAATTAAATTTCATTAGAGCCAGAAATAAATGTTCGTGAATTGTGTCCAGCAGTGTATTTAAAATTAGAATCCCATAAAAAAATGATATACATTCACGTTATCTGCAATATTTGGATCTAACGGCACGATAATACAACCGATACAAAAAAATTTACAGTTGTTTATGCTAAACAATTCCAGGGACGCTCTTTGTTTATCGTTCGTAGTTCGCGCATTTTTTTAGGGTTGATTCACCGTGGAATGAAGCGTGTTGTCATTATTTTGACGAACCGCTACAACATAGAAATTAGGGTTGGGCGCGACGAATGAACCATCGCCGCGAAAACGGGCGCCCGCATAAAAATTCTTGATGGATCGCGGTGGGCGAAATTTTCGCTACGGATCGGCCGCTGTCTTCTTTTTTGATTTCCGAGAACGATAAATACGAGATCACACAACTATGCCCGAATTATAAATATAATATTTACATATATTAGTGCGCTATGGTAATCGGTCAAGAATTTACAACGAGCACTTGAACCCTAAACGGCTACATTGTATACATATATTAAAGACGAAATACAATAGTGTAGTAAAAGAGATTTCGTTTTCAATTGTTCATATCTCGGGACAATATCCGGCGAATTGCTTGGTCATTTCCATTGGAATTCGCAACTTGAGTGACATATGAAGAAATTTATATCGAGCAATCACTTATCCTTTCACTATATACACTGCCGCTGAAAAGTAAGTGATTCATAGCTTTGAGCCTAAACAAGTCAAAACTGCTTTTACGATTTGGAATGCTTGTCCAATAGCAGAACTATTTATGTGTGCACTTGGATGTAATTGCATAAATAATATTTTCACAACAATTATGCCATCTGGCATGATGCACAGCACAGCAAGTTTGATTACCTAATCTGGTAATTACCCTTCTAGGAATTACATGACCCCCCAAAGTGATTGATTGGAAATTCTTTAGAGAGTTTAGTCAATAATTTATGGCTCTTTTGCTAGGATAACTAATGCACCTCATAAGCAGCAAGTACATATCTCAAACTAACCTACCAAAAAAACTATTACTAGATCAAAAAGAAGTGAAGGCTGGAAGACCAGAGTACCAATCGTACAAGGTCGAAGAAAGCTATTGGAACGACCAAAAAAAATTATAGAGGAGGTACTGCTATGGAATTGAAACTTTATCTAAGCAAAAGAAGAAACTGGTAGTTTTACTGCAACAAGCCCTCCTATTGGCGTTTTAAATTAACAGTAATCTTGGAAAAGGATGCAAACGGGGCTCTTAGTCTCTCGCTTAAATCCTTACCAAAATTTTGATGAACAACTTTTTTTCTAGCGTACAACTGATCTGAAAGAATTGGAATCATTGTGAGCTTATCGCAATCAACCTACATATCTCCTGCTGTGTGCATTGTTCAGAGTCAGTTTAGTTCGTTGTTCAATAAAATTTAGGAATAATGAGTAGTAATGATTAAAAAAAGGAAGGAGCTGTATGCTAGTGCAAAATCTATGAGATCAATTTTCCCAACGACGTTTTGTCAGTTAGTTTTGGTCAATAAAACACTATGACAGCAAATGGTAGTGAGTAATATATTCGTACCAACTACAACAGTTGCTCTTAGTAAATTTGTCTACAAAGACATATTTTGGCATATTTTTATTCCAGTATTTGGATGAACTTAATATTAGAAATTACAAAAGATACGTAGAAAACAACTGAAACCTCTGTGTTCTTCTAATAAATAAAAGTTCTGAAATTTGCAGAATAGTGGGTATCCAACTACTTCTACAAGGAAGATGTTTACGCGCAATTGATTACACATCTTTAACAGCAAGATAGTTTTGAATAAAATTATTAATCTAATTGACTTAACCATCAGAAACTGGTGCATGTCTTTCAAAGGATAGCTTTATCTTCCTTAATTCTGAAGAAGATCTAAGTGGAGGGCACAATGGATCAGCCTAGATCCTAAATTATATACATATAAGATGATAACCTATGCCCCCATTAAAATAAATTTTGGACCCGCCACTGGTTTAGCTTTTATTTACTTCATTTTTTGTAGTTTAAAACCAAAGAATATCTTCTATTTCTTGCCATCATTTCTTTCTCTGCATTTCTTCCAAAACTATCTTCCTAATAATACTGTTTCCAAAAGGGTTCTTCACTGAGGTTTACTACGCTTTAACCCCAACCACAGACCTCACGCCCATCACTCATCATGTTTACAATTAATTTTAATTACACTTAATTTTGAAATTAAATTACATTTAATTTTTGAAAAGTTCATTAATGTTTGAATATTTATATCGGATCTGGAGCACCACTGATATCTAAAGCAATTAGTTTCCTCAGAATTATTCGAATTAGTTGTTTTTCCAGCATAGTTCTTTTGAGAATGATTATTTTCAATTTGGTAACCAGATAAATGCTACTTCACCGTTTCTACACAGACTTAATGGTTTTAAAATTATGAAGCATTATTCCTTATCATGCGTTTGTAAAGGTATGAGCTTCAATCCACCCACAGTGATACTAGACTTTATCGGAGGTCTTTGGAGGCATTTTCTGTCCAAGTCCTTTCTAAAGATTTTAGAAAATCTTCTGAAGGAACGCGAACTTTCCTATGAGAGAAATACCTGATTGAAATGTATCTTTTAAAGGAAGTGAATTACTTGGACGTTGCAGGTAAGTTGGCTAACAAACTCGAGGACTCTTATCTAAAGCTTTGCGGAAGATAATGATATTTCGTGAAGCATATCCATATACTGTTGTTATTATCACCTTGAGGCCACAAAATTCAATTTTTTAATCGTAGTGTTACGTCCTCTGAAGACTTATTTCAATATCTGTTATTTGAAGCATCTACACACCAAGCCTTGGGCGAGAAATTCACTGGCTTGTGGAAGAAAAGAATGGTTCTCTCGAAGGAAGAAGGAATTGCTCACCATGCATATGGGACAACATAGGATGCAGATAATAGTAACGAACCAAATTTTGCCTGAGACACAGATTTAATTGTTGACATACCTAACCACGTGCAAGATGGTACTGACGACATTTCGATGTAAGTAATGAGGAACATGACACGTATTTGTGGTTGTTTGTTTGTTTGTGTTTTCTTTGGGCCTATAATAGCAATTTGTTTCTTGCGGTTGTGTGGTAAATTGCTATTTTGTGCAATAATTTCTAACAGACCTGTATACATAGTAACCACTACTACAACAATGCCGTAAGGAGGTAAACAACATCAAAAAAAAATGTAGATGAGACCGCATGCCCACATCAAATATGTATGTGGTTTAATTCCATATACATATGTACTCTATAGTAAATGGATTATTTTTTTACAATATGTACACACGCGAGTCATTCTATTAATATTTATTATGCGATACATCTGCAGATTTTTGAATAACTACAATTCGACCGTGTACAGGCAGATACATTTGATTGTAATCTAAGCTTATTTCGGCTGGTTAATTTGCATCGTATTACTCGTAAGGTAATTTTTATAGGGCGGAGAAGGGTACGAACACATTTCAATTAAATCGAACATGATACTAGTTCAAAGAAAATGCAAATATTACCGATATGTGTACGTATTAGTGTATGTAACCTGGGACGCAGATATGAAATATTCAGATATTGTATTGGTTGCCTCTATTATGTCTACCATGTGTTCCAGAATGTTTTCGTATACCGTGTATCCATATTGAGAATTTTGCCGCCGATACTTCGCTAATTAGAAGACATAACGTGGCGTACTAGCAATTGACGGTGAAAAAGACAAAGAAAGTCATAAAAGTAATAAGTAAAGGGAGCCGTCACAAAAAATATTGTTTATCACAAGTGTTATGGGTTGGGCAATCATCCTGCTGGAATCAGATGTTTTGCATGTTGTCAAGATTAATGATTTGTCTTGTTTCTTAGTAGCTTCAAATATCATTAATCTAAAATGAAGGAAAACTGAAGTATAACAAAATCAAATCGTGACAGAGCTTAAAATGAAATCGACCTAAAAATCTCCTTTGATTTATCAAATGTAAATTATTAGTAGACTAATTCAAAAACAACAGACTTTGCGTGGGAGGAAGAGATTTCTCGGTGAGGTTCATCGCAGAGACGGCAGGGGCGGTCGCGATTTTAGCCTGCCAAAACAAATATTATTCAGACTATCATGAATGGGGAGGCCTCGATTCTCTAAGATTTGACCATATAGCATAATTAAAGATTTTGTCCTCCGTATTGGGAGAGGTTCTATGACACTAAGTACTGGAAGTCAAAAACCAGGAGTACTGCGAATGCAGCCCGAAATGATTCTTATGGTTTCCTATGTATTGAGGCACAGTATTTCGCGGTAGTGTATACAAGACTCAAGGCTCTAATGCGTAAAGTGTCAGCGGATTCTGCCTGCCAGTTTCTAGAATATCATGTTCCTTGTCTTCAGTGTTTTGGCCAGTTTAGACAGGTGGTTAGTGTTGTGTGGTTATTCCGAGGTATTTGGTGTTAGTCGCCATTTACGAAGGTGGATTAGATTAGATTAGGGGTGGCCCTACGGGCCTCTTTCACCGCGACCTTCCCAGTCTATTGTGATCCGCAGTAATCCTAGAAGGCGCTCTCTAACTTTGCCCTCTTTATGAGGCCTAACGTCCTAGAGAGCGGCTCCTGTATGTAGCTCTATGCTGTGGGATACTCTGTGGTTTCTTCCTGCTCCTTGCAGAATCTGCATATGGTATATTCCGCTAGGCCTATGTTGTACATATGCCTATTTAGTCTACAGTAACCTGTCAACAGGCCTACTAACATTTTGACGGTTTTCCTGTCTTTACCTAGTAGGTCTCTAGTGAATTCAGGCTTCTGTTCTTTTAGGAACTCCTTTGCATGTCTTTGCCCAGGTGATCTTTGCCACCAATCCCTGGACTTATTGTGTATCCACTCCTTGATGGATTTTCTGATTTGTGATTTGGTGGTGCCGAAGGATGGGTCAGGCCCGACGAATTGCCTCGGCGAATCTTGTCTGGCCAGATCGTCTGCTGCCTCATTTACGAAGGTATGTAGGTTTCCAAATCTTGGTTACAAGTACTTTCTGCAGTTGTCATATTACGATCTTGTGTGGCAATTAGCCATTGCCTCACAAGATCTATAGATGACCTAGCCGGTCATCTATAGATTAAAAAGTAAATAGGCGAGATCTGAACCTTATGGGAGCCCATTGTTGAGAGTTCTGGTGGAACTGGTTCCACCAATAATGACAGGTACTGGTATTATTGAACGCTCCACATGCTATGCATGTATGTAGCATTAGGATGATAACATCCGATTCCGATTCATTTTAAAAAGTGGAGAATGCTGAAAAGCCCCAGATTAGGTAATTCTTCTACTCCAATTTCGCATTCTCCGAGGTGTAAGGTCCTTCAGTTGCATACTGGAGAGTAGTTTGGAGTAGCTGGTTGGATATTTCATCTTCCTCCTCTTCTTTCCTACTTCGATGTCAATGGCCAGTTTGCAATGGGCTGATAGAATTCAATATGCGAATATTATTTTTGCTGAGATTGATGCATTTCGAAGATCTCCTTTGGTTATATTTTCTCAGAGCTCAGAGCAGAGTTTTAGCTTGTCTCATACCATGGATAGCCTCCCAGGATTTGGATATTCTCCGCCCCACTTCACTTTTGAGCTTTTTCAGTATTATACTGCTTCTTATCCCGCAAACAGATACTGAGTCCACAAAAGGCATTCTGGTTCCCTTCTTAGCGAGTTTCCTTTCACTCGTATGCATCCTGGAACCTACAGTAGAGTTACTTTGTTCATTTTGCTTGGCTCTTTTAGTTTGTTTACACACTCTTACGCCATCTTGGAACTTATATTTGATTTCAACGCCCTGATGGCTTCTTGATTATTGGACATTATGGATATTGCTTTTCGTCGATTCTGTCAATGTTGTAGTAAGTGCATCTTTCAATGGCGTGTATAACCGTCTGGAATATATACTTGCCCACATCCCCTTGATTGCAAAATGTTTGGTTCTAGGCCCATATTCCAGTTCCCTATTATTATATTTGCAAAAGCGTTCTAGAAAAATTATTAGTATTGACTCTTTGCAAAGAATACATGCTCAAAGGATTTGTAAAGAGAATTACATCATTTAGGCCGTTTCTTACTTTGAAATGAAACTTGACATTAGTTTAAGTATGGCGCTCTACAATGGAATGCAAACCGAAAATATTTGAAGAAATTGTGGGATGAAACCCTTGTTCAGAATAATAATAATTGTTTATCGTCTAGGAATTTCAACATAAAAACATCCAAAATTGTCCTAAGCATCATAAACAAAGTAGATTTAACTGGTTCTAAAGATTTAAGGTCCAAGTAATTGCACTGAGGAACACCAGACAATACGTTAAAATAATTTTTAAACCGACTGTTCTATTCTTTCTCGGGATAAAAGATGAAAACAATTTAGGTTAGTACTTGATCTCAGTTTTGGTTATTTTTGAGTATATCAGCATATAAACTGCAGAACTTGATTAGAATTAGACTCATCAAAAAATAGATCTATTAATGAAGACCAAACTGTTAGTTGTATAAATAGGTTGGTTACTGTAAACTAATCTTCCAATGAACTAAACTAATTTCAGTAATCTGACCGTATAATCCTCTATACGAGCTCGTTGACTTTTTCACGGTACCGGTCGCACCAAAAGTAGCTGCCCCATAAGATAAAGAAGTTGTCAATATATGTATAGGATGGTTTTTAATAAATTTGAATCGACTTTAGTGCCAAGTTCTAATATTTGTAAGATTTGTTAGCATTTTTCTCCTACATGATATAAATTGGAAGAGATATGTGGTATTAGATGTCAAACACCATATTTTGGATTAGAATCTAACAGGTTTGCTTCTTATAAACACCTTCGCTAAATGTGTATGTACCTACCAGTTATGGGTAAAAGATGTACAAATACTTCATAAGCCTATTTCTTGTAAATTTGTAATCTTTGTTAAAGTCTTTGTTGCAAATTGAGTCAAATAGGTAATAACTTTTTTAAACTGTATATTTTTTTTCCAGAAAACAAATACTGTATACATCTGTTTATATAAATATTATATACTATGGATGTACAAACTCACGTGTGAAAACCATGAAAAGCGATGTCAGTGCGGAAAGAATAAGAATATATAAACAATAGCACAATAATAACGCAATATTGGCAAAAGAGGAGTTCAATAATCTATGCTGAAATATGAATGAATGTAGGTGCTGTTAAACGATAAGGAAGCTAATGTTACAAAAGCTTCTTTCACTTAACAATTTGAATCAGATAGGTTTGTACAATATCTACATATGTGTATTTATTTCTAAAGTACCATATTATCTGAAAATAAATATAAATTACACACTGATATTTACCCACTAAGGATATTATTCACTCAAGAGTGGCGTCTTATTAAATTTCTTTTGCATGATGCCTAGCATAGAGTGTGATTCATAAAAACACATGATGTGCAAACATCTTGTAAAGCTTCAGTTAAATTGATAAATGCTACTACACCCGTAAAATATGGATGAATCATGACTAACAAAGCATCTTCCAACTATATGTATATCTGATTTGCTTAGGAAGCCTAAAACCGTAAAAAAAACAAGTTTTAGGCTTCAATTTTTTTACTTCTCTTGGGATATCATAAATAGACATCCAGAATTTAATTGTAATCTACATACATACATAGGTGGGAAAAATGACAGAGATGAGATGTCAGTATGAAATTACGGATGAATCATGTCCAGTTTGGATGTGAGGATTTGAATGAGATGCGTGTCTACTGTTTACAATAGCGATAGAATGTTTTATATTATTTATGCAAATAGAAGAGGATCTCTACTTATTGCGCCAGGTGAATACTGTGAAACTGTATTCGACAAATATTTGACTATGTTACTAATTTAATCTTATGCACGCACAAATAAGAGAGAGAGCTGTAGTAGTAATTTGGTTTTTGGAAAAGTATTTCCTACAATTGTCAAAATTAAATATAAAATAATACTAAAGCAAGTGTTGGAAACGTTGACCATTATTTTCTAGAGAAAAATTGGTGGGACTCTGTCGGCACACGAATTTACGCTTACTAAGAAAACTATTAACAAACGCTTAAATTTTTCTAAAACCTCATAAAAAACTAACAAGCAAGAAACTAGGAAGCAAATTTTTGCAAAGTTTCATTGGTTGAGAGTTCCAGACTAATTATTAATAGTTCTTTGCGTGTAAATTGTTATTATGCGTGCAAAGTGTTTCCCTGTCTTTGTTACAACGTTACCTCCTCTCTGAAAATACTATTACTCTAATACTTACGTCCCAAAAGAAAATTGTAGCTCACCTGTAATATTGAT